>JAUESF010000001.1:16273342-16288680 GCA_032274765.1 Malacoctenus tetranemus | reverse complement strand
ATCTATCTATCTATCTATCTATCTATCTATCTATCTATCTATCTATCTATCTATCTATCTATCTATCTATCTAAATCTAAACAACAGACAAAGTCGGGCAGAGAGATTTTGGGCAGCAGTGTCACACTTCGACAGGCGTCATCTTCAAAAGCGTCCTAAAAATAGTGAGTGTGAGTGGCAGCTCTGACAGCATTTACTGTAACAGTAGCGCTGTGTGTCTGGAGCCACACGCTGTGTGAGTCAGGCGCATGCTATTCCCAGGTAAAGCATTGCAACATAGCCAAGCAAAACCACAGGAAAGAAAAAGAAAAAAAAAGTCCCAACTTGTTTCAGAGGAGTCCACACGCACCAGTTTAAATATAGGACGTAAACGCGGTGGACTAATAAATGAGGCTGGCAGGCTTGAGCTGCAGCAGGGGTGCAGGTATCATAGTCCGGGGATTAGCTGGACTCTATTTTTATGAGCCTGGAGGCTGAGGAAGAATGATGTGTCCTTCTTGTCATGCTGTCATTCACTCGGTGCCACTTTACCTTTCACACCTTTGACCGACTGTAAACAAACAGACCATGATTCAACATCTACATCATAAATTTATGGGTCAGGACTGCCGGTGGCATGTTGTGCTGCCAGGGATGCTCAGAAACTCAACTTCAGCTGCGACAAAGGTGTTTGATCTGTCGGCCGATTGCAACAGAAGGGAGCGTTTTGTTTTTAACTTTATGGCACAAACACAAAACTGAAACGTTGTTTTGATTCAGTTTCTGACTTTGACAAAGTCATCACTGGTAGATACTGAGATGTTGTGTTTTTACTCTTTTGAAGAAGTAGATTTGAAAAATTTTGTTAAGAAATTAATAGTGAAATTGCTTCAGTTTCTTTCTGTGTTGTGAGGAAATACAGAATATGCGTAGAAGGACTGTTTTCATCCAGTCACTTTTTAAAAATGTCTTAAATTCACCAGTGTGTCTGTTTATTTACTCCATTATTTAGGCCACAAGTTATTTCCTCATTAAAAAAAACTTGAACATTTACACACTCATTACTGCAACCTTTTTCTGAAATGCCAAATCTTTTTTTTTCCCATTTAAAAAGAGAGACTACGTTTTCTTTTTACGGCTGCCGAGAAAGAACGAGCAGCAATAAATGCTAAGTGTCGTGTTGATTGCAGGGTGAAAGTTATAATTGTTTTTAATACCAGTGGCTCAAGATGATCATAACTGTTATTGTCCTGAACAAATCCTTGACACTAAAGGTCTTAGCGCACACATGCTGGCCGTTGGGGCTCCAGCGTGTCGTCTGACACGCGATACGCCGGCCTCTCCGCTCCACAGACAGACCTTCGTTCCCCGCTTCAAGAGTGCGAAAGAAAACTGTGGAAAGTCATTTGTCAAGCTGGAATCCCGTCAGGCATTTTTGGATCAGTGGATCATTTTGTGAATGCAGTGATGCTGGAAATGTGACAGTGTCGATTACACATCAGAAGATGTTTCCACCTGGACCGTGCGAGGCGAAACGGAGTTCCTGACAGGACCGGAATGGTTCAGAGCGACCATCACACCACTGGAAACATTTTGATCTCAGGACACATCATTGGATGTGGCATGTTCTGATTTTGGCTCCTGGCTGCTGGACTGTTGGTACTTTAAGTACTTGTGGCACCTTATTAAGCCTTTGAAGCTACTGTACATGTTACTGTACCTGCTCTGATGCAGCATTGTGGTTTTGGGCAGTAGACAAAGGATCTTTGACCCAGGATTTAGTAGTTATACAATGCAAATTCTCAAAAGGGTTTTTTAATCCCTTCTTACATCAACTTCTTTCAAATCCAGCTTTTATACGACAAAAACAGCCAAAAGTACATTTTAATTGCAATTTACAGACAAGTGGATCACAGCTTACTTACAGATTAATAAATTATTGATACATGAAAACAAGTTACAAGTTTCCATTTTTGTTACAGTCACCTTCATGCGCAGCCAATTTAAAATCACTCTCAAAAACAACACAGGTCAGAAGTGAGGAGTTAAAATTATGACGCTCAGTGAAGTAATTTCCTGTATTTCTGTGATATCTTATAATTAGAGTTAGAATATGGCGCCGATTAAGTAACAAGTACAAGAAGATGTTTCGCTGTGACATTTCAGGTGCTTCACATTCACTGTGACATTCCCTGCGTGTGTATTGTTAATGTTTTTAGAAAAAGGTCTGAGATGTTTAGTGACAACACAAGTAAAAGTTTCATTAGAAAAACGTCTGTTTGTGTGAGAATGTAAGGTGATTTGTATGTCAGCGTAGCCACGGCAACATGTGAACGTTGACACTTACCTGGTTTTTTGGCCGGTTCTGGCATCCTAAATGATCTCCTCTCCTCTACAGCGTGACTCACTGTTCCTGAACAGTCTGCTCTCTGTCTGGACCCTCTTCCTTTAATAGTGCTCCTGTTTCCACAGAGACTCCCCTCCTTTCATGAACCATCCCACCTCTCCTGCAAGTTTTTTTTTCCCAGCCCCGACACAATGTCCTTAAAAAACAACAGCCACCCACCCTTACTCCCCATCAAAGCTTATCCCCTCCCAGCATTAAACCGGCCCCCTAGCCCCCCCCCCCCCTCCCACCACCACTCCCCCCACCACCACACACACGTTCAACACGAGCTATATTTCAACCATCCTTTCCTCCAGCACCTCCACTGAATGACAGGCCTTGAGAGGGAGGGGACGGGGATGTAAGGCCCGCGGTTAAATTTAGACCTTTGAATGTGAAAAAAGTCTGTTGCTCTCCTCACATCCACCCGATCACGCAGTCTGTCTGACAATAGGATGTCTGAGAGAGAGCAACTGTTCCTTTAACTACTGAAAACAGTTTTTCTTTTTTCCTCCTCCAATACACGCAAGGCTCTCGCTGGTGAAACTCAGCTCTAAAACTGCCGAACAACGAGGAAGAAACAGGACATGAATTTAGGGAGTAAAAGCTCTGTCACACTGCTGTTGCCAGGGAGGTTTTTTCTGGTTTGTTTAATTGGTTGGTTGGTTTTCTCCATCTGTCTGTCAGCAGAATAACTCAGAAAGTTCTCAGTGTATTTAGATGGAACGTGCAGGCTGGTAAGAGGTGAAACAGGGAACCGGTGATTACATTTCGGTGGCCATCGAGTCACCAAACTGATCAAAAACGTCCCTTCCTGTTGTCTCGTGAAGGCACGTGCTCATCGACTGCTTTAATTCTGCAGACATTTTCTCCAGCAACACTTCTTCCATATTGCCTCATAAACACAATAATAATTTGTCAACATAATTGAGAGTTATTACTGACAAATATAACTAAAATGAATGCAAGCTCCTGTCTGTAGATTCTAGTTGCCTTTTCTTTGCTAAAACTACTCATGAAGCTATTCTTACCAGAGGAAAAATAAACTAACCAAATCACAAGAATGCTTTTTTATTAGCCTTTTTTTAACTGTAATGTGACACCAAATATTTGCCTGTAATTAGGCTCTTTGTTCCCATATTGTGTTCAAGGCTGTTTCTTTCCCTCTTCCCATCTGTTAGTTATGAATATCAATTACGACTTGACCATTGTGGGGAGCTGTTGGCTCTTGGGACAGCAGGTGCTGGAGTAATTCAATATCTGCATACTGCACATTATATCAGTGAAAGGCTTCTCCACTCCACTGCTTTGTTGTTGCGTTGTGTCAGTTTTGTTTGAAAATATCTGATGCATGATGTGAATTACACTGAAATAAGGGCGTAGCTTAAATATGTTGCCTTTGTCTGTTTGTTGGGAGGTAACTGTGAGAGTGAAGCATTTGAATAATCTGCTGAGTTGGTAGCAAATATAAAGTCTTACATTCTTCAACACTCAACATTCAAAAAAGAAAGAAAGAAAGCAGCTTGCGAAATTGCTTTAACTATTTATATTCACATAAAATTTCCATATGTGTCACTGTTGACTGCTCACACCCACAGTGACTGTTGCACTCTGCCGTCCCGACGCCTGCAGTGTGTCAGAATACACCACGCGTATGCAAGAAGTGGGTGACAAGGCACTTCACCCCTTCAGGTCCTGCATTAACCTCATAGTTCCTCATCGCTCACCAGCTATCTTTCCATCTGTCATGAACGATAACAAACCTCAAGATCATTCAACTTTGGCTTCCACCAGTTGTCATGTACTTTTTTCTTCTTTGACCTTTCAAAATAAATGGAATCCTGAACTTTGCAAAAGTGAAATTTAACATTTTATTTCATCTTTTTTTTTTTTTTTTACAAACAATTCTCCTACACAACTCACTGAGTTTCATTTCTTTTCACAAATCATTTCTTACATTACTTAATTTAATGCAAAGGGTAAAATAAGAAAGGATGATACATTCCTTCTGTCTAAGCTGTCTGTAAGAGGCTTCTGATCGGTTTACAGACTTTTTCAAAACCTTTGATGAAGTCAATAATGGAGCCAACACAGTAAACACATGTTTTTTGTCATGTTGGCCTTTGTTAAAATTAAATAAGATTAAACAGATGTACCAGTTATATGTGAGTTTGGAGGCCGGTAGTCAGCAGTGTAATTCTGGAAGGAGCCTGACAAGCTGCTTGTACCCATTGAAGACCTTAATTAACAAAACAAAGACAAAATGACATAAAACAAAGACACCAAACAAACCAACAATAATAAAGAATTTACATTGTCTTGGTTTAATGTTCATGTTTGCACCTGACTGAAATTTATGATTGGAGATTCATATTACAGCTTTACCGGTATCAAAAAGGAGAATAGTTATCTGGCTGTAATGGAGTGTAGGTTCCCTGAACTTTTCAAAAGAAAGAAAGAAAGAAAGAAAGAAAGAAAGAAAGAAAGAAAGAAAGAAAGAAAGAAAGAAAGAAAGAAAGAAAGAAGAGAGTTGGTTCTGATTCAACACCTTCTGTCTGTGTGAACCTGAACACGTTGCTTGAAGTTTCACCTTTGGCGCCAACATTCAAACTGCTCCGAAAGGTTTTTCAATTACAATTCATAAACAAAAACTATCATGTTTTTCTGTACAGGTGTGAGAACGAAAAATAAATGAACTGACATGAATGAATGAATGAATGAATATCGACTTCTCATCCGAGCCTTTGTGACTGTTTTCTGTTGTGTCTGTTTGAAACACACTAAACAAGTGTTGTCAACAGTTTTCAGCCGACTTTTTTTGGAGTCTTTTTGTGGTTCGATGTTGAATGAGCTGGCTTGAGGCCCTGGTCCCACTCACTGTGTACACGTGAAGGTGAAACTTGCATAATGCTATTTATTTTGTCTGATCAGTGAGTTTAAGGGAAACAGCCGACACTTCTGCTGGCCTCTGCTCCTTGTTTGAACCTGACATTTAAGCTTCCCTCCCTCCTACATGTACTGTTTTCTCTCCAGGTGACTTTTTCCGAGGACCTCATCACTGAACTGGTACGTCAGCTTCTTCTTGATCTTTTTCACCTCGCCGGTCTTGCCGTAGTTGCGCAGGGCCCGAGCCATCTTCTGATAGGTCATTTTTTTGCGGTTTCCCTTCTGGATTCCCCAGCGGTGTGCGAGAGCCTCCTTGTGTTTGGACGAAAACTGGAATGTCCCCTTGTCTCGGTCCACCCACCAGATACTGTCCTTCATATCGCCGTTCCGTAGCAGGTCCAACAGGAACTGGTACAAACGGATCTTCTTTTTATTGCCTTTGGAAACATCAGTGTCGAAACATTAGAACTTTTGTTTTTAAAACTTAGTGTTTTACAAAATCAGCATCATTGTATGAACTCGTTTGAGAACTCAACCAGTTGTGGAACGTGGATCATTTGGTGCCAGGTCACAACAAAAGAATAAGAACTCAGTCGGCTCAGTCAGAGTTTTTGTTAAGAGCACTCAAACTAACTTGTATGAATAAAATTCAACTTTGTTGGAGCAAATAATAAGCTATTCATTTTCCAATCATTTATGTAATAAAGTAATTATATACGATGCACTTTATTGTACTTTGTTGTGCATGTGACCTCCTCTGACACACTCGTACCTGCTGCTGGTCTGTGGTAAACTGGTCTGACATTAAACCAGACAGTTTGTGACCACTGACTTGGGTATAAAACGCAGTCCTACTTGGTGACAATCAGCTTTTACTAGTTTGGTTCACATGATATTCCAGTGGTTGCCACTTGGCCTCACAGCGTGACATTCCTGCGTTAAGTCTCCAGCACCATGCGACTCCAGTCAGGTGAGTGCGTGAGCTTCACACTGTGGTCAGAGAGTGAAATGAACCCGTGAAAATCCCTCATCAATGTTTTTTCTATCACGACTTCACTGACTGGATTCAACTTTCAGCTCATTAATGTGGATCCTGCACCTGCTGAAAATGTGTTATATCCACCAACAGCTTGACCACAGATCCTACCAGATACTTCTCAGGCTCAGCTGATCCCGGCAAATCCCAAGTGGGCCGAAAGAGGAAGTTTGGATGAGCTTTAGCAGTTTTGTGCGTGATTGTTAACTGTGCAGAAAAAAGAAACCTCCATCCACAACAAAGTTCCAGTGACGCAGAGGCTCCGCAGATCTGGTCAGAGCGGTGAGTCAGTCCAAATGTGTCACACGCGGACCCCATTCATGAAACAGGCAGTCATGCTAAGTTGCAGATCCCCACGCCGCACTTCTTGTTCTCGGGAACTCCATGGAAATCTAGAAGGAGGCACTCACTGACACCCTGTCGCTCTCTTGATTACTGTCGTTTCTGAACACAGTCTGAAGTCGATCCGGAGAGGTCAACCATACAGGAAAACACAACGCGTCTGTCTATGACCTCCGTCCAAAAAAAACATGCAAGACCAGCAATGTGAAGCCAATTGTGCAACCATTGACTCATTGCAAAAAGGCAAGCGAGGTTGTCAGCAGAACAGGAAGCTGACACGGTAAACCTCCAACATCTGAGTGCAGGAGACACAACACTCGTCCAGAAAACTGGAGCCCAAAGCCGCTCTGGTGACTGGTTTCTCTTTCCACAGCCAGCCAGCAACCACTTATCACATTATTTAATACTTGAGATTCTTGGGATTCAAGACTCTAAAGTGACTGCGGTGACTTAGCACGACCAGATATACAATGACCTGGATGACTCAGAGCCTTCGCACGAGCAGGCAATGCAGTTGGCGTGTCCCAAAGTGTCCGTGTTAACAGCCTCAGAATCGAGTTCAAATACAGCGTGAAACCTAAGTCTGCTTTCCTCACCCAGCTCTCCCACTGTGGGGTACGGGATTCGGTCCCTCAGGCACTCCTCATCAGACACCTCCAGCGGGGGGCTCCGCGCTCCGTGCTCCTCGTCGTCGGAGCTGCGCTGGGACGGGTGTGGAGGGTAGACTGTCCGAGGGAAGAACGCCACCTGAAACAGTCCAAATCAAGCTCATCAGCTCAGAGGCCTTCAGAACAAGTCCTTTCTTTGTCAGACATTTTAGTTTTTTGGTTTTTTTCTTTAATCGGACCAAGTAGATTTTGCTCGTTTCAAGTCAGAAAGCATCTCATCACACTTAAAACACCTAAAAGTTGAACATTTTCCTGCTTATTTCTGTTTTTCTTACTTTAAGCAGAAATGTTTTCTTGTTTCACTGGACAATTTTTAAGCACAAAGCAGCTTGAAATGAGAAAAAAAGCCTTTGTTTATAGATTCCAAAAGTCGTGAACAATGTTTGATATATATAACGATGAACAAACACAATGGGAAATCTCACATGCATTAAAAACTTGCCGTTTGTCGTGAGCCAACACTCGTGTGATGTGGGAGTGGTGCAGCATGATCGCCGTGAAAAGGCTGAAGATTGATCTCATTCTGCCTTCTTTGCGAATGCAGTATTTACTCGGCGACTGACTGTGTTTGTCACTATGTCGTTGGCAGATGAATTTTGTGGCTTCAAACAAACATTGTTCTTGTGTTTTTCATTCTCGGCCCGGCAAATTTACATCTCTGATACTTCAGGTGTCTTAGACAGTTGCCACGTACGACCATCGACGACTTCATTCTCGCTGGCACAGCGCTCGAACACTCAACACTCGCACGGAAGTGCATGTTTCTTCTAGAGCGTTCGCACTGCGAGTGAAAGCGTGCGGCTAAACTTCTCTCTGCATGAGCTGTGATGTGTGGACGCTGCTATCTCTGCCTGACTAACTGAGCGACGCTTGCATTCACTCCATCCTGTGTTCGTGCTGCATCTCGTCGCCATGTTGATACCATCAAAAACCATCCGTGGCTGTACAACATGCCGGCTCCAGGTGTGAACACTGTTATTTTCATGTCCCATGTAAATTCATTTGTCACACTTTTTTTGTTGTTTTGTTCTACCAAACCCACAAACATCCCCCCCCCCACACACACACACTGTAAAAATGGCAGGAGGGAAAATTTCAGTTGCTCAAAACACCACGTGACGTTTGAGCACATGAGCCTTGTGGAGCTTAAAAACATACAGAGCAAACAAAACGCTTTCATAGGTCGAAGCAGGGGTGTTAAACTCGCTGTTGCTCATCTGCCACGACAGTTCAAAACCATCTCAGAGAGGGGGGGGCTGCGCCAGAAACATTATCACCTAATAATCATTCACCAAAAGAAGCATCAAGTTTTGGAGTCACATTCTGTATCTTTCTTTTGCATTGTGTCTCCTGCTCAGAACAGTCATATCATCAATCCACCAGTTTGGCCTCCAGGGAAAATTTCTTCTGAAAAGGTTTAATCATGAACAAAATGTAAAATTTAGATATAAAAACATGAAGTCTGTTTGATTTTATTATCTCAGACTCACACTTGTACTTTTCTGAGTAGTGAGTTTGTACTCAGGGACCCAGAAAACGATTCTTGAATGGCTTTTTAGACTGAAAACTGAGGTACACTTTGACATGCTTGACTCTTACTACTCTCCCTCTGTTCTGGTTCACTGGTTCAAGACTGGTTGGGGGGGGGGGTTGCTGCCTGTGGGCGTTTCTTTTCTGAGAATATGCTCCTTTCAAAGTGGAATCAAACAAAAAAAGAAACCAAACTAAAACTGTTTTTTCGTGGGACTCCAAGATTCACTTCCTTCTGAGCGGACCCTAAAAAGGCCTCCGACTCGACAAACAGGCAGCAATTCAAAACTGAACAGTGAATTATGCTGAGCTAAGAACTTTGGGATGTCAAAATTTGGAATTGACACACAAGGAAAATCTGTGAATGCGTGTCTAAAAACTAGTTTTCAACGGCCTTGAGGATTTGTTTCAGTCTTATAGCAATATTTCACATGTTTGTGAAAGGAACTAGACTTTGAAAGATAAAGCTCGAACCATCTGTGTGGTCACTCAACCTACCAACAGGGGACAGACATGTCGCTCCAGGGTTGTTGCCTAAGTTCAATGAATGCATTTTAGTTCACCTAACCTGCTTTTTTTTTATATCTTTAGCTTTATTTCTATCACTTTAATGTCTCACATCTAGCAGTTTGTCATGTCAGTCTTCCGTTTTGTCCTTGTCCTCCAGGGACAAGCTGTGGTCTGCCGTGTTACTGTGAGCGTTGGTCGAGGCACTACCTCCTGGCTACATCGATTGGCGGGTCAGCCGCGGACAGAGGCACTCACAGGTTGTTGCAGCACATGCGGATGCGCCCCGAGGTTGGGATCGAGCAGGTTGTCTGTGTCGTATCGGATGTCGTGTCGTATGAGGCCAGGAGGGTGGAGAGACGGCACGCTCTGCAGCTCTGTGAAATTCGTCTCCTGGAGGTTCTCAAACTCGACAGGGTGCACGTGCGGGTGAGGGTGGTAGTCCCAGTGGTCTGAACAGAGGAGGCGAGAAACAGCCGAATAGCCACAGCTCTTTGTCATTTTTCAACAAACATTTCCTTATTGTTTCAAAAACCCCCAGAAACACGTGAGAGGAAGAGAAGAGAGGCGCATCAGCCCGACTCATTTAAACTCACGGCTCCAGACAAAGTTGGAGGGAATCTTCTCAACACGATTCATTATGGTGGGAAACAACGCTCGGAGCAGTCAGAGATGACTCATTAAAATGTAAAAAAAACTTGATGGCTCTGCACCGAAGTTGTTTCAAAAGAAAAAGCAACGAGACTCGAAGTTGAGTAACTTAAGTTTGCGTCAACTCTGTGAAATGAGAATTAAAAAAAGGAAAAAAACAGCAGCATGAAGCTCTTTCCTGTTTGTTGCCACACGAGCAAGGCGTTTGAAATTTGACTGTCTTTCCTCACACTGCCCTTGGCTCGGGTCTTTTTTTTTGTCTCCTAAAATGTATTTAAGAAATTAATATGAAAATTTCACGAGTTTCGTTCCCAGAAAAACACCCCGAAAAAACAAGGTCAGTGAGTAGTATCAATGCAAATCTCTGTAAAATACAGTGTGTCCTAAACTCTGTGAAATAAAGTCACACTCCCGCAGTGGCACAAGAAACATCATTATGATTTCTTGAGCCCAACGAGACGCACAAAGTGGAAATTTTAACGATCTCAGCTCCAGATGGGATGTATTCAAATGTCAGCCATCAGCTATCTCGCTGGTCTCGCCCACCCCTATCTCAGTTGTTTGGCTGCAACATTCAAAGCAGTTGATTACAAGAGAAAGTAAAGCACCTCTCTTGTATCAAACCCCCAAGGGGCGAAAGTTATTCTATGTCTGTAGCGGCCGAAAGAAATGGCATCTGTTTCCTGTGTTCCTCACAGCCCAGTGTGGTGCGCTCCAGCTGCACACGCTGCAGTCGCTCCTCATGCACAAGACACCAAAATGTTAGTGTTTTCACATCAAACCATGAATATAAAAAGACGCGTTAGTGGAAGACTAAAGGGGAGTTTTTCACCTCATTGCGTTCCTTTTTGCTTTAACAGCAAAAATTTGTGAATGCCGCGAAAAATTCAGTGTGAATTTCTTTGTAACACTCAGAATAAAGCTCATTCATTCACATTTTGATGTTCATTTTAAGGGTGTACATGTGTTTTACAGGTCGCGAGACAGTACAAGATTGAAACATTGTCGAGGTGAGATAAATCTGATGCTGAAGAAAAACTCACCTGCCTGGATATCTGTGTCTAACACATATGGGTTATAGTACTCTGCCATTTGATGCCTGTAGATTTCGGCATCGTACATCTCTTCTGAAGGCTGCAGGAGCAAATCAAGCAGAAAAAAAAGGAGGAGAGAAAATGTTTTACGACACAATGAAAAAGCAGAAATCATGCTATTTACTGAAATTCCTTCACAATTACTCAAAAATAAATGTTTCAAAAAGTCATTACATGACTTTAACAAATGGTCATATTCAAATTAGAGCCCTGTGGTTTAGATTTTGGCAATTTGTATTTTTTTTTTCTCTTGACTCCGGGCCTCTGAAACTCTTGGCAAAACGTTCTGAGTTTCATTTTCATGTCGGCCGCAGTATAAAAGACTTTTACAGTTTGTATCCTGTCTTCAGATTGAAGAAGACACCAGCAATAAGAAGGGACATTTAAAACAAAACCAATTACTCTTTTCATGAGCGAGTCTCATGATTATTGAAATGCTTCTATTCAATGCTTCACTTATAGAAAAAGACGAGAGCATCAAATAAGCAAAAGTAAGTTCTCCAGCCTCTTTAGAGAGTTTAGATGAGGATCAAATGAAATTATACTCACAGGTGGGATGAGGTAGCTCTCCATTCTGTATGGATGCAACATGGGGACCTCTTCTCCAACACACCGACTGTCAGATGCTTTGCTGGCAAAACACTCGCTCAACCTTTCAAAACTTCTGCGGCACCATTGCACAATGTTACAAAATTTCCTCTCAACGAAATCCAAAAATGTCTCTCTGTGTCTTATTGTAAAGCATCAGTTTGTGGCCCTAAATCCTCTCCTGGAGGCCTGCAGCTCCGGCAGATAGGATTGAAATTGACTGTAAAATTTTAAAAAAAGGAACTTTTTTACTTCTGTAAAAAAAAAAAAAAAAAAAAAAAAAAGGTTAGTGTGGGAGGAGAGCAGCAGAGTGCGTCTGCTGAAGGTTCCTGGTCATTCACGACTTGTCAGGGGGGAAACCATGAAACTTTACATTTATCAGGCACCATACAGTGTCTCCTCCCTCAGCAGCCAATCACCATCAGGCCACGATTCTCCCTCTGAAACTGTCGCGCGTGTGACGGTCAGAAGAATTGTTTCATACAAATTCTGTAAATTATGCGGATGTTCTAGATTTCATTTATACTTTATATATTCAGTTGATCGTTTAGTGTTACAGTTTAGTGTTACACACAACATTTAGACAGATTTGCTGAGGTTTTTTTGTCCATTTTCAAACATCTATGAAAACATTCGGAGGGATTAATCTATGTGTTTTATTTATATTGGTGTTAAAGTAGATTTAAGCAGTTCTCAGGTGAATCTATGAAAATGTAGTTTGATATGTGACGCAGCAGGACATAAAGCATTTGTTCTTAAATCCTTTTCAACTTAAAACTTAAAAGTGAACAGGAGAAGTTTCAAACAAAGCACTGTAAACAAGCCTACATAAGCTACTAAATGTACCTTTGCTGAGCTAGTGAGCCGAGTCATCACTTGCATCAACATCAATATCACAGAATTGATCCAATGAGTTTTGAAGCAGTTTCAGATGACTCCCTCCATATTATTTGAAACACACGCTCCATCTCACAGTTTGGGTGCCCAACCGCAGGCTGGGATTCGCTGTGACAAAGTATTTTTAGTTGTCTGTTGACTGTGTGCGATGATGTGCCTCACTCCCGAGCACCACGTGTCTGCCGTCTGACTGAAGCTGACGGCCTGGAAGAGTCGGCGCGACATAAACAGGACTGAAACATTCTGTTTTGAACGTGTAAACAGAAGTTTGTTGAGGAGAATGTTTACCCCCCCCCACACACACACACACACACACACACACACGCATACACAGAAACAAACAGACGAACAGCTGGAAGATAAGATGAAGCTGCAGTATCAGTGCTCTGAGCACACCCAGGTAAATAGATGTCATGATTATCACACAGGGAAGATACAGTTTGGATAACTCTTAGAGGGGAAGTGAGTTTCTCCACCACCAAACAGTAATTACACACAGGGAAACTGAAAGAAGTTGGTTTGTTTCAGGCTCACTAATGCACCATTATGCACTGCATTGCTCTGAATTATTAGCTGCCTGATCCGACAGCGATTTGACTGTTTGTATTGCCAGTTCTGAATGTAACGAGAACTGTAAAAGCGTCAGATAAACGTGTGTGTGATGAAAATGATGGTTGTCTTGTACAGTAAGAGGAGAGCCAAAATCTGAGTGGTTATTGTTAGCACTGCTTTAGGAGGAAGAATGCAGCTTTGTGATAAGACGTCTTGCCGAAAATAAAACTTGCTGAAGGATTAAAATACTGAGCTTATCTTCGTCCTGTGACCAGATTCAGACCCTCGAGTTCAGAAACACATCAATAGGTACAAACGCTCACTCTCAGTTTAAAGCTGCAGCAGATGTGGGGAAAAAGGGAGGGAAAAGTTCATTTGTAACTTCAAATCCATTCAGATGCGTCCTTTTTTCTGTAATGAGGTATGTGTGTCACATGAAAGGCTTTCTGTCGCTGTTGTCTCCGATGAATTTGCCGGAATCGTTATCATTCAGGCTCTTGGTTTGGGGAGCTGTTGAAACCACACAGACTGTGGCTAACCCTGCCCCGGCCGGCCCCTGTCTCAATCACAGCTGCTCGACGCTGAAGCTGTACACCAGCATTTTCCAAGGGTATTAATACACAGAGTGAGCTTTCCACAAGGTCGGCACTATTTCTATCGCGTCTATTTACAGTGAAGACAACTGATCGTCTTGAACAAAAAATGTTTGAAAGAGGGGTTAAACTTTGAGAAAAGCAGGATTGTGTGAGATTTAGTGTTGGATAGAAAATACTGCTCCACAAAGTTCACCTTTTTTTTTAACACATGCATGTGATCATATTTCTTTTGTCCAAGTAGTTCCTGCTCTCCCTCAGCTTGCAGAGAGTTCCAGACCAGGCACATGTTCGTACAACTGAAAGTCACGTCGCTCAGTCTTTGACAGTTAAATCCCCCTTTTTCTTGCTTCATGCAAACTTCATCAACCTTCGAATGCATCGTTGTCTCGCCACTGTTACACCAGTTTTCACAACAGCTTCAAAGAAAATATTTAGTAATCACCACAGGTGTTAACTCTGTAAGTCGCTCCAAAAGTGATTCATCCAATATAAAGTTTTTCACATAATGATTTTTTTTTTTACCAACTTTGTGTCTGTAATTGTTTTTTTTTTTTGCTTGTTTGTTTTTAAACAAAAAGTCACTTCATGCAGACCTCCACCCTCGTGCAGTGACTGTTTGTTTTCCTTGTGGCCCACGAAAAAAATGGTGTATGTAACACATTACATGCACAACAACAGTGACATGTTATTAAATGGGGAAGTGTGCACTTGTCTTTCAGATTCAGTTCCTTGAAGGTTGCCTTTAAATGAATCCATTTACGTGTCATATGGTCAGAATGGGGCCTTGATAAGAGCCGGTTATCTGGTTGGTGCTTTTCTATACCCCGACTCGAGCGCAACATGTTGGTCCACGATGTTTAAATCCAGTTTATCGACCTTAACACCTTCTGAGACGTCAGACGAATCGCCGAACTCAAACGCAAATCCGACAGTTTTTAACTTTGCTCTCAACGTCCCATGAACTGTCAAGAGCGCCCGTGTGAATTACCAAAGATGACAGTGCATCGGCAACAAGTGACACTATTGTGTAAGCGAGACACTACAGTACACAGATGGTGGCAGATAAACTTTCGGACTTTATTCGAACACTTTTTTCCCCACACAACTCAGCATTTCCATGTTACAAAAAAAAACAACTTGTGAATTCTTGACAGTTTTTTCTATAATGTGCTGTCAATCAACACTAATGTGTTCAAAAATCAATTAAGCTCGCTGTTCATTTTTTCATCCTCTGTGCATGTTGCAACATCTAGACCATGACTCCAACAGATCACATGCTACACACTGTTTTTTTCCAGAAACATTTCCATTTGTCATGTGCCAATCTGTTTACACTGACTGAATATCTACACCCAGAATATATTCTTCACTAGCTTCACGAATAACATCTGGAGCAATGAAATTCAGAGGGATTCAGGGCCATTGGGGGAGACCATCAGGAGACTCCTGTAAGGTTCCAGTTTCAGCTGAAATAGGTCTGATCAACTAAAACAAACATACATGTTTGTTTTCCTTGCTCTTTGTTGCCACTGACAAAACAGGCAAATATTTTTCACTGTGTGTGTGTGTGTGTGTGTGTGTGTGTGTGTGTGTGTGTGTGTGTGTGTGTGTGTGTGTGTGTGTGTG
>JAUESF010000001.1:16215767-16239841 GCA_032274765.1 Malacoctenus tetranemus | reverse complement strand
TGACTAAAGAAGCATGTCGACTTTGGTTGGGCAGTACATGATCAGTGCATAAATGCAGAGGACAATAGGGACCCCCCCCCCCCCCCCGCCCCCCGCCCCCGGACCACCAGAATACCACCTACAGAACCGTTTGACTGGGGCATGGCTCTCATAGCACAAATAAGACATTTGTTTCCTTCGGTTCTGGTTTTTGACATCAAAAGGTGACTGTTTTCTCTGCAGAGAATTTGTCTTCAAATGGTGCTCTTTAAACACACAAAAAAGCCACACACACACTCCCACACACACACACACACACACACACACACACACACACACACACACACACACACACACACCAATTTTTCCACACATGCCCAAACACTGCGGATGAATCATGGGAGGAATCATCCAAAAGGAACAAACACACAAACATCAGGCCAGAGCATCCTGTCAGCATTCCTCTTTCAGTCAAGTGATGTGTGCTGTGTTATTGTTTGTAATGAAAAAAAAAAAGAGAAAATATTCTGGCGCTGACTGCCCGTCGCTTATCTTTAGTGTAGCACACTAACTGATATCAAGCCCCCGGGGGTGGACGTCTGCAGCCCATAATGGATCCAGCAGCGTGGTCAGTCCGATAAAACACACAGAAGCACAGAAGTGCATTTGTCTCGAATGGCAAACTGTACGATGCTTCTTTTAAGATTTTAATATGTACAAATGCATCTCTCTGTAGATCCAGATCATTGTTTGTGTAAAGTAGACTTTGAATAAGGATGTTTGTTTTCTGTTTGTTCAGAGGTGACGAAGGCTGACGATAGGCAGAGGATAAAGACTTGAATTAGCAACGTGATGGTATTTTTTTGTGATATCAAAAAGGAGAAAAAAAACAAACAGCCAAACTCTAATCAAAGAGAGCACTAAAACAAATCAGTGGTGGAGCTGTGGCCTCATGCTGCTCTGATGTAGCCAGTTGTTTGCCAACAGCTGAATCCTATAACCTGACCAGAGCAGAACGTGGAACCAAACAGTGGAGGAGGAAGTATTTGATCGCTCGATCGTTTACCCTCAATATCGGCCTGCCCTTTAACGTGTACGAGACAAAAAAAAAGCAATTTTAGTGAAATGATTTATGACAAATAAAAGACACAAGCACAAGTTGTGCCTCAGAGCCTCAGCTGCACACATACAGTGACATAGCAACATCAAACATTGGCTGAGGGCCGCAAAATTCACCATATCACGTCCTGAAATGTGACTATAAATAGGCAGAATCTGGACTACAATTGACAGTATGCGATGCACATTTTTGTCACACAATCCGAAGCATATCGTAACTGGAGGAGCTCACTCTTCGGAAGTTATCAGCTGTTTTTTTTTTCATGGATGTACGGCGGGGGGAGCATCTTCAAACACAAAACCAAAAGTTTAAGCATAACGTGACTCGTTACAAACTGCGATCATGCAAGTTCGCCGTTCGATCACTTATTGATCCATAAAACACATTTTGTATGAGTTGAAACATGTGCTGTCCAAAAAAAAAAAAAAAGGCACACGATGTATTGTGCAAAGGGAAACAGCAGTTACTCAATTTTTTTATTATTTTTTTACTTTTGTGATTCAATTTTTGGATCTAAAATACCTCCAAATCTGGTGTAAAATAATAAAAAAAAAAGCACAAAGTAATTTGACAGCAGCATCGTACGTTCAAAAGCTGTATCACAGATACAAACTGTTTACTCATTTTGTATTATGATTGTTTAAATTCACACAAGTAGAAAAATGACAAAAAGAAATATATTTCAAGTGATGAATAGCCATGTGCTTTCTTTTTTTAGTGGTGTGTTATTGGATGCCAATGTACAACGGTTATAACAGTTTCTTTTTCAAGCAGATGTTTTTGAAAGCAACAACAACAAAAAAAAAAAACAGTTTTGCGCTGAGTGACAAAGCAGCGCGTCTCACAAGTGTAAAAGTGTAAAGCGAGAGGAGACGGTGTAAAAGGTTGGGGAAAACATGATTCCCAGGACTTCAATTGGTTTGCTGAGAAAAGGAGACAAACTTTTTTGGGGGGTGAGAGTGAATCACAGCACTCGACTGTTTTCGTCCTAAAGATGTGAACTTATTTTGAAATTTTCGTCCCCCAGTTACTAGGGTCATTCTATTTTGAAACGATGAAATCCACCACGAGTATTACCATGATACAAGAATATTACAGCCATGTGTGATGCAGTTTTTCTAAGTGTTGATTGCCTGAGATGAATCATGAGATACTGTATCAGCTATGTCAAATAACTTTCTTAGAAAAAAAAAGGTGTTATAATGTGTTAACACTGTGTGTGACGTTCAGTCCTTTCACCATCACCATCGAGGAGGCAGTTACCTGAGGCATGACTGAAAACTGTATAATCAGTGTCTTGTTTCACTTTGCTGCGTCTCATCAAATAAGTCAGTGAAGTCAGAAGCAGGTGACGTTATTACATTGTGTGATTGGGAGCTCTCTTGTGGGAGCAAAAAATGATCAGAGCAGGTAATAGGCACCTTTAGATAGAGAGAGAGAGCGAGAGAGAGAGTGAGAGAGAGAGAGAGAGAGAGAGAGAGAGAGAGAGAGAGTCTGGTCTTATACCAAGTTGTGTATTCAGGGTCAGTTGGTCCAGGCTCTTATTTTGAAAATATCAACAGTGTAAAATAACAGCCATTTTCTATTGGTTCCTACTCTGCTGAACGTGGCTCGACTCTACACAGTTCCAGTCATTTTCCAGTACAATTTGTGTCCCAGCTCAGCCTCTGTGGGGTTGCCATAGCAGCGCGATTTGGAGCTTGCATGTGAAACAGTAACAATAAAAAACAATCAAACAAGACCATCTTATACTTGCTTGATGCGGCACCATTTTGGCAGCGCACAAACCAACCAACGCTGCAGCGAACTCACCGAGCAGTCGCTATTGCGGGGCTTGAAAAAATGGTGAGTTTGATTTCGTGAGAGGCGTTCACTGGCCAATCACAGGCCTGCAGTCTCTTGACGTCACATTTTCAGCTAACAATGACCGTGTAAAGTCGAGCCGAATCGAGCCGAGCCGGTACTGATGGAGAAGGGTTAGAAGATTTAAAACAATGTATTCTCATTGGATGACAAACGGACTGCGGAGCTGTTTGGTGTTTTGGCTTTAACCAAGTTTTTCAGTTTCACCTTCGAACTGATGCACAGTGATAGAAATATTCCTGTGAGCGGTAAACTGTAATGTATAAGTACATTGTGCAAGTATAATGTGTTGTTAGGATGAAGCACAATTGCACACAGCAAGTTTTTTGTGTCGTGTCAGCGGGGGGGCTAAGAAGACTTTTTCTAGTCTTGGAAAAGCCACCGCTGCACATTTGCAGTCAAACAGTGAGGTCAGTTTTAAAGCACATATTTACACCCCCAGTAACCTTACCAGTAAATTTCAATAACACGAACACACACACACACGGTGTCTGTGCTCTGGAGTGGAGGTGGTGTCAGCGCAGAGGAACAGTAGCACACAGTAGCAAGATCTCCAAAACGTTAAAATACCATGAGAACGGATGAGGTCAGCACAGTGTGACAGTGTATTTAAGATCGCTGTAAAATCCCCCGCTCAAGTGGCAACTTCCTGTGTTTCATGAGGAACTTAGAAACATACTCTGTGCGATGAGAGATGCCCTGTGAGAAAAAAAAAACTTAAAAAAACAACAACAAAAAAAAAAAACGCCACAGTTTCGAGTGGCACTTGTTTCAGTAGCACAGTTATTATTTTCTACAAGTCATTTATACCGGTTCCATCCACTGCAGATGTTACGTGGGGATTAAAAAAAAGACATTACAGTCTTGCATGATCTCATTACAGTTAGTTTCTTTCAATATATAAAAAAAACTTGTGTCCATTTTTAATTAATTTATTTTACCGAAATAAAATATGTACTTATTAATGTGTTGTGATTGTCTGTCTTTGTGTTTGTGTCCAGATCGTGATGTTTTTGCTCGACACAGCTGCACACTTGTCTGGGAATCATCCCCATTAGTGATTCGTCTTCTTCCTCTTTCTTTTTTTTTTTTTTTTCAGGGGCGCTCTTATCTTGAAAAATTTAGTGACTGTGCTTATCTGGCTGATGAGGCAGCTCAGTGTTTTGTACTGTCAAGTCTCGCAGGGATGAGGTAATTTGTGGAGCTGAAAGTGAAAAGAGATTCTGGGTCGAATGAAGAGATGAACAGGCGGCGGCAGCAGCAGCAGCAGCAGCAGCAGCAGCAGCAGCAGCAGCAGCAGCAGCAGCAGCAGCAGACTCTCCATCCAAACATGCAGGAGGCAAGGCCTGGCCTTTAGTGACTTAGGACATGGTGCCATCTAGAGGGAGAACTCGATGTTAGGTGCGTTTGGATTTTTCCCCCTACAGGATCTTTATTGTAGCAGCAAGCGCATAAAAGAAACAGAGTCTGATTTTGAACAAACCATAGAGGAATTTTACAGTGACAATATTTACTCTCTCAGCTTATTAGGAAAAGAAACTGCTCTGAAAAATTAAACTGCGCTGTGTGTTTCTGCAGAAATCCCTTGCACTCAAAACTACAACAAGCATTTTGAGGATTTTAACCCTGTAGGTGCCAGTGGGATTGTTTGTTATCAGGGAAAAGATGTTGAGTGTTTTCTTCAGTCAGTCTTAGTCACAATATTGATGCAGATGAGTTTCAACTTTTTGTACCTATCAAACAGTCCCTATAGATTACCGAGCCACATGCAGTCTGTCAGGTCCCATTGAGTTCAAATTAAATAAAAAGAATTTTTAACTTACGCTGAGGAAGTATGCAAATTCCCTCTTTATTTATTCTTTACAGCAAAGGTTCAAAAATACAAGTTTTATTTCATACAAAAACATTTTTTATCTTTAAAAATGTGGAAAAATATTTTTATACATCAAAGTATTTGTGCAGAGATCTTTCAAAATACTTTGAGATCTCCAATACAAAATTGTTCTTCCTAATTTAACTACATAATAAACATACATGTCGGAGCTCTACAATACAACATACATCGAAAAGGATAATAAGCATCCATTGATATAGTTATCCTACAGTAGGGCTACTTGAAATCCTTTTATGAAGAGTATGCGAGAATATATGAAACTTATAAGATCTACAGTGCTCAAACTGAAAAGTCAATGTAAAATGTTTAGATGTTTTGTTTCATTCAACCAAAACCCCCAAATATACAGTTTGATTGACAAAAAACCCACAACACAGTAGTCAACACTCACATGGAGGAAGCTGAAAACATTCGACATTTCATCATGGAAAACTTGGATTATTGAGTGATCACAATTGTTTACCAGCAAAACTGTCTGTTGATTGAATAGTTCCCAACTTTGTTTCTCTTGTCCTCCTCAGATGACCTTGAAGAAAGGCTTTTAAAGCCTCTCAGCTTCTCTTTCATTTGTTAAAACACTACAGTGAAGCCAAACACTCCTGGAAAGCCCACCCGTCACCATCACACACAAGAAAGAAAACTAAACAAAAAAACAGGAGCTTTCAAAATAAGAGCTGTCTGCAGTTTTTCTTTTCTGTTGCAGCATCGTTTACATGTTTATATTCAAATCAGTCGCCCCCTCAACACTATATGATCTCTGGCGCCCCCACAAGGTGGTCTCTAACACTATGTGAGGAAGTACAGTTCATGATTGTATATTACAGCTTCTCCGTGGGATAGTTACTGACGATTAGCGGACAGATGCTGGAATACTGTTGAAATGATGTTAATATCCACGATGCCTGTACAGAACTTGTTGGGTTATATTCAGAGGGGTCTGAACTCGTGTTGAGTCATCCACATTCAGTCTGATTAGAAGTGACCCTGCCGCCTGAAACCACGGGCTCAGTGAGTCTACTTTTTGCCTCGATAATGGGCGCCGACCACCATGTAGCTGTCAGGCGAGATGTTCAAGCTTGGTGCCTTCGTTTTGTTGCGACAGACCCTGACCTCAGACTTGCGCACCAGCCCTCCTCCTCCTCCTCCTCCTCCTCTGCAGGGGTCGTGTTTCTGCAGGTAACTTATAAAGGTCTCCCATCCGCCGCCGACACGCACCATCACATGACGCTCATTCAGCATCTGCAAAGGTGACACATGAGAGTGCGATCAGGGAGGGGATGCTGGGAATAACGTGTGCATACATTTTCTAGGTGATATACTGGCCGAGTGTTTATGGATTCTCAATTAAATGAATACCCCCCCACACACACACACACACACACACACACCTCTCAATATTTACAAGCTTCTGGTGCATGTGCAGCTCTGGGTATGAAAGGCAAATGATCTCTTGGATAGCTTTGTCAAAATCTCATTAAACCAAATGAAACAGCACCTCATGGCACCAGCTGAGCTCACACGAGACACTAATCCATGTATGAGCATACATACTCACACTCGCACACGCACATGCAGTGACGCACAAAGGCACGCCCACACAGATCTGCGACACAAACCACCTAATGAGCACTGATTTAAATATAATGACTGCAACACAGTCAGTCTGTTAGCAGCAGTTTCATTGAGGTCAGGTGCATCTGAAGCAACAAAGATCACGTACAGACAGCCGTCCTTACAGCCAAAAACCAACTGCTGCCATGGCAACCGCTGCCACAATATAAAGCCTTGGAGGAAAAAAAAAAGGGAGAAATTGAGATGAGTTCGGCTCAGACCCCTCAACTCCCAGAAGACATTAACATTCCCACGAGGCCGTGCAAAGCCATTCGTTGTTCTGTCAGCACCAGCCCTCCCCCCTCCTGCCTTATCACCAATGAACCCTTCATTATAGAGCCATTAAGAACGTGGTAATACAAGCAGATCTACTCCTTTTATGTGGGGAGGCACGTGTCACGTGCTTAGGATGATTTTTTTTTCTTTTTTTTGTCCTTTTTTGAAATCAATGCTACAAGCACAGACACACGAAGAGCAGGCGACAGAGCAGCTGTGGAGGAACCTCCAGACGTGGTTTGTCTCAGCTGTCATCCTGCAGATTAAAATGTTGAGGTTGGCAGAGGTCAAGTCTGACAACCTGAAAAAATGCACTCTCCTGTCAGACGAGAAGGGAATATCAATCTGACAGCTCCGTCACCATGCCAAGTTTGTTTTAGAAAGAAATTTTTTTAAAAATGTCCCAGTGGAAATATATAGCTTAGGTTTGTTTAATCAAGTTTTTCTTTAAGGACAGAAGATATGAATCCTGTTGTTGTTCTGTAACGTAAAATTAATTGATTCAATCATTCCATCAGCCAATCCCTGGTAGTTTGTCTCGTCTTCCCAACCTAAATAAAAGCAACTGGTATAGGTCAATTATCTTATCTCATCTTATTTAATGTCGTTTATATTTGATTCTGTGCAAATGGATGAAGTATTCTCCATTTTGCCAAACTGCTAATATGACAAAAATACACTCAGTGTCTTTTTGTGGAGGGATACTTTACACAAGGCCTCTTTTGTCAGGCAGCAGACTCTTCTTTCTGTATCTACAACCCCTCCTACCCCCCGGCCCCCACCCCCCGCCCCCCTCTCTAGGTCTCCGTACAAAGTGTGCTACGTCTGCAGCCCATAAACTAGCGTCTGGATTCCCTTGTGTCCTCCCTGGCAGCTCCATTGATTCCCCTCTTCCCTTCTCCTGCTGAAATATGCATGAGTGTACTCAAGGAGGAGTCGTCGTGCTCACGGCTACCAGTAGGGGGCAGGCTTTAGCCGCACGCTCTAGTTTTCACGCTGTGTTTGGGTACACTCAGTTCCTAAATTTTACAGTACAGACACAAACTGGGGAGCATTACACGGTGTACATGTGATCTGTGCATCCTGCGGTCCTCCAGATTCACCTGGACAACAGATCTTGCTCAACAATCTCGGTTCCAAAAACCCAAATAAACCCGTAAGTCAGGCCTTTATAGACATGTAGCATCGCTTTCTTTTATCAGAAAAGTTTGATAATGTCTGAAGAAAGCAGACTAGTTGGGGGAGTCCTAAAAGGGAAAATGTCCAGTTTCTCATTTGATGGGATATTCTTG
The DNA here is from genome assembly GCA_032274765.1 of Malacoctenus tetranemus. Lineage (NCBI taxonomy): Eukaryota > Metazoa > Chordata > Actinopteri > Blenniiformes > Labrisomidae > Malacoctenus > Malacoctenus tetranemus. The sequence continues at coordinate 16,231,806 of JAUESF010000001.1, read as the reverse complement.
CTCATTTAGAGTCCTGAGTGCTTCTCTGCTGGTGTTTTCTTTGTATGGTTACATCAATTTTAGTTACTTCAGACATACACACACACTATCCCATCCTTCCTTCAACTACTTTTGAAGATTCAAACGTTTCATTCTTTAGCCTAACATACGTTATTCAAATAAACAGTCTTGACCAGAGCTGGACACTGACCGGCTCATTAATAATGAGTGATAGAAGGAAACAGTTGAAAGGAGATCAATGCAACAGGACGGCAGATGGAAACCACAGTTTCACAAGAAACATCTCACACACCTCACGTTGTTAAAGTCCATGTGAGGACTTTTTGTTCTAGTTTGTTTTTTTCCCCGATGTTCAGACTTGGCATGGCTCGATGGATTGGCACCAAACTGTACATATTTGTCCTCCGGCTGATATTTCAACAAAGATTTCCATTCATGAATCACCAAAGATATTATCTACTAATATTTTTTGATCACTTGGTGTTGGTCAACATTTGTCCTGGTAAAGTCAAGTCAGGTAAGTTAAGTTTCCGATCCTGAAGTTATTATGAGTCGAACAGGTCAGTACCATCACTCACTCGGTGGTATTTACCTTCATTGTTTGACTGTGAGTTAAAGAGTGATGACTGTTGGGTGAGAATACAAATATCTGGATAATTAAATCACAGGAAGGTTAAGATTGGCCATCATCACCAAAACATTAAAATTCTCTCCTTTGGTGATTACTGGCTTGCTCACCGGCCAACATTAGCATTCTGCAGGTTGCACAGTTGCATATTACTCAAATTGAAAGACGGTGTCTTAGCTTCGCTTTGACACATCACAAAAGGTCCGTAGATGACATCAACATTTGAGTATTCAGTGACATGCTTTTTCCATTCACAGTGAGGCCAAAGGTCAAAGTCAGTTATGAGAGAAGAACCCTGGAGCTTCTAATGAGTCCAAAGTCGGGCTGAAGGACACTTCAGAAAGAAAGATGATAAAGTGCTTTTCTAATACAGGACTGCACTGAAAAACAGAAACGGCTGCATCATCCCCAGTCTGATGTTTCTGGCTCAACTCGAGTCTGAGCCCCGAATGAAACGACTCGTTACGTGAGCCTTTTTCTTTGGGAGGCATGAAAAACACAGAAAAAATGCGCCATGATATTGTCAAGAGTCTGAATGTCTTTTGCTTCCAGTGACACAGTCAGACAGTGTCCCTGCTACAAAGCTGAAGGAGAGCCTAATTGGTTGCAGAGAAGAAAGGGAAAGCCTTCCTCGTTTTTTAACACTAAAGAAAGGCAAAGCACTCCAGGGCTGGCACGACTGAATAGTCTCCCGAGGGAATAGAGAGGAGGGCAGGGATGAAGGGGGTGGGGGGTGGGGGGGTGGCAGTTTACATGCAAGGAGGGGCCGTCATGCTCAGCCGCTCATTAACAAGCTGTCTGATTAAACCCTCTCACTAATGACCTTGTCTCAGTAATCAATAGTATCTGCTCTTTAAAAAGGTCTGCACACATTGAATGGGACGCTCTCCCAGGAGCAGCACGGGGGTTATCATGCTATATGGTAATTGAGGTTTACAGCGCATTTCCCCGCACACGTGTAGGCTGGTGTTTGCTCGGAGGTAATGGATGGCGTGTGGGTCGATGGGCTGCATTTAAACTGCTGAGGTGTGTTCGCTTGTCAGCAAAAGGGAGGAGTGCAAGATGTGTCTAGTAGCTGGTAATTATAGCCCAAAACTGACAGGTGGACACGCTTACAGGGAAAGTCCCTGCAAGGCTGCAAAGAAAAGATGAGCGCACAAAGCCAAAAGGTGAGGAAAATAAAACGTTGATTTTTACATTTTCCTACATCGATTCCCAAATAAATTAACAGATATCAAACACAGATTTTTTTATTTTACTTTTTTTTAAATTTCTAAAATAATTTGGTTTATTTGTTTATTTCCCTGAAAAATTGACCATGAAAAAATAATGTTTTCTGTTCATAGTTCGGTGATCACGTCACATTGGTTCAGATTTCTTTGAAGTGGTGTTTAAACTTGTGCTCCCGTGTAACTGACAGGTCTGCGGTGGAGAAACAGCTGTTCTCTGACTCCAAAGGGGGCATTATTTTCTAAATGGGCAGTAAAAATATGTTGTCTGTCAGTGAGTGGAGACGAAGCTGGACCTGCACTGACAGCACTGACTACTGGTTTAGAGGGCTCAGCTGGGATTTTATTTCTATTAACAAAGCATGAAGAGGGACTCAGCCAGTAACCACCACCTTCACTTTGAGGGTAGAAAATACTCTATCTGGGTAAAAGTCTCCAGACGCCTGAGCATTATAGGACTAGGGACTATATTGACACTGTATTCAAAAACACACACCTAAACATAGTTTCCCCTTCTTGCAGTTTCAACAGGCTCCACTCTTTTTGAAAAAAAGCTTTCCACAAGATTCTGGAGTGTTTCCGTGTTAACTTGTACCAATTCATTCTGTGCAGCCTCTTCGAGAGAAGGCCGGCTGTGAGTTCTGCATTACTGCATGGATAGGTGCTTGTATTTGTACACATGTGGCAAGAACACCTGAATGCAGCATTCACTTTGTGGCTTTCTCAATTAGGTAACGTTCAGAGACCCTTTTCAGTGTTACTTATATTTTGCACATGATTTTAGTTTCAAGAAAAATATCATTTTTAGATTTGATGAACATTTTTATCTCCTGACATTACACTGAATATTTGCACTGAATATTCAGAGGTTACTATGCTTTCCTTGGCATAGATGGATGGATGGAGGAGAAAAAAAAGGCAGTGAAGTAAAACCCTCCTCTCATATTCGAAAGCCTCCCCGCACAGATGGAGTTCAGCTCCCGTGTGGGCTGCCATTTAAGCCGCACACCAGGGTCACATCTTCACAGATTCATCCTGAAAGAGCCGTGTTTGTTTTTCCTCCAGGTTTGAACTCTCCGCTGAAGGTCTATGTACTGAATACAATCATTGTCAGACCAGTCTTATCCTGACCATTGGTTGCCAAGCAACCCTGAATCCCATTTCTTGGGCCTTCATATGGATGAATGCGGGGTGGAGGATGACTCAGGGAGGCTGAAAGGCACCAACACCTCCCTCCCAAGTGACAGCAAATCACTCAGTCACAAACTGCACTTGTTGCTGACTCAATTGTTGATTAATAACCTGATGGCCTTCACACCTGAAATCTCATTATGAGTTGTAGCGTCTCTGACGCATCTTCATTGGGTGAGTCATTGGGTTTGGTTTATAGCTTAGAAATTATGGTACAACACGTCCACATTCAACCTAAATGCATTCAATTTTACAAAAGTAATTTAGCGTTATATTACCAAGATTATTTGCTTCAGCCATCGACAGTGAAAGCCAATTAATTATATCTAGAATTTGGACTAGAATTATAAGAGACAACTGCCTCAATTGTTACCAAATGGTAAAATTAAGGGCAACTTCTCGTTGTCATTGTAACTAATACATAGAGCAACTAGTAACAGGACATTGTTTGTACTATACCACTACATCTTTTTATTGTGTTTACACTTACGTAAATACAGATTATATTACAGATTATAGTCTCTCAATTTTGGACTACACACAAATAGTTGTGCTGTGTAGTGTACGAGAATATAGAACTGATTTGTCAGAGACTGGATACTTACGCGTATGTAAAGAACTTTGTCCCCAATACGGTAGCAGCCTTTGGGTTGCTTCTCAACAACAAACCTGGCTGGACAGCTGCAGGAAGGATTTTCAATTATGTTTCGCACCTGAAAGAGTTGAATCAGAAAAGGCAAATGAGGTAGAATCTTTTACATGTGAGGAAAAAACAATTGCTTTTGAAATGAAATACATACAATATCATCCAAAATGTTGTTGATGCCTGCACTCCTCCGGCTCGCCAATTTACCCGATGAACGGGCGGTCTGGGCAGTGGGTGGGGAGGTGGCGGGAGGTGTTGTTGTGGGAGGGCGTGTGTTCACTGTGGTTGTGCAGACGTTTGCTGTAGATTTCAGGGTTAGGCCTGATGTGGACACTGACAGAGGAGCTGGAGCAGATGTGTTAGTGGTGCAGGAAGAAGAGAACAAAGGTGTTTGTGTTGAGGCGGTGGTTGTACAGGGGTTAGAGGCTGAGAGGGAGGGCTGAGGGGATGAACATGGAGGTACTGGGATTGTTGTGGTTGATGGAAGATCAGAGGCACGGGAGGCGGTGAGGGGTTGAGATGCACAGGTTGTGTTAGGAGTGAGGGGAGCAGGTGGAGGAGGAGGAGGGGGAGGAGGAGGGGCAGGAGGGGGAGGAGAGGGGGTCGAGGGCTGGGATGAATGTGATGGTGAATACAATGATGTGGGAGGAAAAAAGGAGAGAGGGGATGATGGAGATAAGCAGCCTGCTTCCTCTCTCTCTATCTCTCTCTCTAACTTCACCAGCCCTGGTGGTTCCACTCCATACCTGAAAGGCAGGTTTTGACAAATTTACATCAATCTTACAGATAAATAGTCGAGGGAAAAAAACGTAAACATGCATAAGGGTCCCATTCTGACTGAACTTACAGTGAGCGAGTGAAAAGTCAGCATGTAAGCACAGAAACAAACACATCATCACAATGACAAAAATGTTTAGGTGTGCTGCATCTTCCCCCTTTATTTTTCCTTTTTCTCTTACCTGGCAGCAATGCGTCCCAATTCCATCAGGCACAGGCACACCTCCCGAGGTTGCTTGTGAAGGACTTCATGCGCACAGACATGACATACAAACAGAGAGAGGAAATATTCACCCGAGTGAAAGAAGAGATTTTTCCTTAGATAAGCTTCAGCCTTTGTCAGAAGGAAAAAGGAGCCGCTGCAGCAGCTATTGTGCATCTCTGTCTTTGAAGCAGCGCGGGGAGTCCTGTGGGTTCTGGATGTGTGGCTGAGGGCATGAGGGCATGAAAGCTTCACCAACAACTCAGGTGCTTCTGTCTGCAGTCCACTATCCAAACAACAGTAAGGAACCGTGTGCCTTCAGTAGAAGACAAAATTATCATGTTAAAGATTTGACTATTTGAAGTCTGCACAATCACGGTATCCAGATCACTATCTATTCATCTATCTAGATACATTTCTCTCCTCATTCATTGGTGGATAACGTTGCTTGCATGTCACTGGAACAGTAAACCAACACCTGTCGAGTTACAGTGAGGGTACTCACCTCATTATTCAATTTGTCAAGTGCAGTATGTTACTCTGCCTGAAGGACGGCAGGGGGGGGCTGTATTGTTGATGGGGCTTAACGTGAACATTATCAGTCTCACGCATGCAACGCCTTGCATTGACATGCCTCAATAACAGTGCAGACATACTGTCAGATGTTTAATGGTACAGAACTGTGTCAGCAAGTTAGATACAAGCATGTAAGCGCCTGATTCCCCATGCAAGTCATCATATATGCAGGAGTCGTGAGTGTGAAGTGACACATGGAGTCAGAAAAAAGAGGAATATATAATCAGTGGCACAGACACATGGTGACTCAGAGTGATCCACATGAATCAGCATCCAGTCGTAGAATAAACTGTTTACATGAGGTCTCAAACTAAATACTCATTACACTTTACGAAAAAAAAATCCAGCAAACGAATCAATTTGGCCTGCAGTGAAAAAATGATTGTTTCATTCCCCCTTGATGGCACAAACGTTTCGGCCAGCTTTAGAAGACTCCTGCTTAAAAAGCTTTTTACTTTTCCAAGTGAAGCCAGCGTATTGTAAAGGATCGACTATGCATTTATTTCCATTATGAAAGAAGCAACAAAAGTGATACAAGTCTTTACAGCCACTCGCTATCTACAACAACAGTGAGCATATACTATGTGGAGTGTTGATTTGAAGGTAAATATGACATGTTGAATGAAGCAGTTGTGCATCCTGGTAAATGGGACCTGTTTAGTGTGAATGTCATACCTGCTCCCTTTAACACTTTATAGCTCTACAGTGTTTTAGTGGGTGGATGAATGGATGAATGGCAGCATAGCTGGACTTAGCAGGGTTAGATGAAGAAAAGTTGATGACACTGAGATACATTAGACAATTGCAAGGACTTTATGGGACATGATGTTCCCCCTGAAATTAATCAACGAATGAAGTCAGACAGACACAACCACCAAAAGACATCTTTTAACTTAATTAATGCAATCGGGAGCATAATAGATGTGCTGCAGGGCAGGTTTCACTGAGGGTAATTTACTGCTGGAGGAAAAAAAGGAATTCAGCTTCATGACACAATCTTGTTGCAAGTGATCTCCGGTCCTAACTCACCCAAATCCTCAGACTCAAAAAGATACGCCTCATCAACGCCAATCTTTCGACACCAGTAGAGGAAGTTGGCAGTGTTGTCTCGGGCGAAAAATGATCCAGAAGTTGCATCAGCTCGCCAGCGGATCACTCGCCTGACAAAGGGCTGTAATTGTTTTCAGCGCACACACACGCACGCACGCACGCACGCACGCACGCACGCACGCACGCACGCACGCACGCACGCACGCACGCACGCACACACACACATAGTGAGGAGGCTGCCGAAACATGTTCTCCATTAGTAAATGAATGGATTATTGTTGCCCGCTGTGTTAGTAACTGTTTCTGGGTAAACTAAGAGACTGTACAAATACAAACGCACACATTTTGAAAATGAAAGCGGTGTTCGAATAAAGACACTCACAGTGGCAGAAAAACCATCAAAGTTTGAGTGCATACAAAGAACAAATCAGAACAAAAAACTGTTGTCAAAATTAAACTACAACAAAATGTGTTTCAGTAAAACAGACATGACCAGAGACTGACTGAAAGCACCAACAGGTCGTGTCACTGCCACCGTCAGGTCTGACCTGAGTTTACAGTTCGCTCTGTGGGGGATCAGTCTCTGTTCCTGCAGCAAAGCAGCTGTCCTTCAGTTTAATGCTTCTCGACTTAAGTTATTCATAAAAGGCCTTTCGTGGATCTTCTAAGACACAACTATTATCTGTTTCGATTTTCTTCGGGCTTTTAATAATTCGCAAAATCTTGCAAATGGAAATCACAAAACTTAGCTGTCACAGCTTTCTTGAAAATTTTTTTTAAATGAGGATTTTTTTTTCCTTTCCTGCATGTTCGTGTGAATGTTTGTGTTTTTTGCACCTTTCCAGTGCTGGACTGAATCATCTGATCCTGGAGCAGCTGCGCCAGCTGACAGAGGAGAACGCCATTATCAAGCCCCTGGATCAGACTGTCTGCTGTGAGGTCCACTCCTGAGAGGAGACAAAGTGTACACACAATACAATCAACGGCCCTTTGTTTCTTACATTTATAATATCAGCTAATTAAACAAATACCAATTCAAATGGTAATGACTGATTTTATTTCATATGTTATATCTTAAAATTAAAGTGATAAATGCCAAACACAAAGACTCCAGTACAGGGATCAACCCTTTCAATTTGTGTTTTGAACTGACCACAAGTTGGTAATAATGATTTTAGTGGCAAAAAACCTTCAATGCAAATAGCGCTATAACTCAAAAAAGCCTTTTTGATTTACAGGTTGACAAAATACCACACATCACCACAAGAATGCTTCACCTGAGGGAAGCTTCAAAGCTTGAAAGAACAACAAACAACTGGTTTGGTCCAAAAACTTTGGCATTTGTTGCTAATTATGTAATTTTCCTGTTTCAAAGCCGGGCACACTCACTGGCCTCTAAGCTGTTTTGACATTTTTTTTCCCTTTCTTGTTTGTCAGTCAGAAATGCATCACGTTTGAGTCACTTTCCAGACATCCCCTGACAGGTTGTGGCATGTGTAGCCCCCTTTATGTTTTTTCTTCACAATGCAGTGATGTGAGGCGGTGGGGGGGGGGGGGTCCATTTCCCTGAAGTCTCAGCCACAGTTACCTTCAGAGAAGCATTTCAGGGTTTGGAGATTATAAGTAGGTCAATGTGTCTTTTCATCAATTGGGCCTGCACCTTTTTTTTTTCTAACCCTTTATCACAAAAAAGACCTAATCCCACACTCAGCGTTGTCAGTCTTGTTAACTTGTTAACAGCTTTTGAACAGTGACGCACAGATGTCATAAACCCTTTACTTCGCTCCTTGCATTTGTTTTCTAAATCACTATTGATTTAACAGACTTCAGTCATGTGTGACTGAAATAGAGGGGGGCCTGTCTCACCCAGGATGGAGTTGAGCCAGAAGGCCAGGTCTTCTTTCATGGGCAGCAGCGTTGCATCGTGGCGGTAAGGTAACCACTGGTTGTACTCCTGAGGACTGGCGAGGCCCGGCCCCGTGTGTCTGTACTTTGGGGAGAGAAGACAGCTCATCCCCAGTCCAGTCAGGGGACTGTCCAGGCAGACGTCCATCGCTCCCACCTCACCGTCCATGTTCCAGCCCCAGCTTGTCTCTGATTGACCCTGATGAACAAGAATTCAAATTTCTCTTAGATAATGTCTTCCTACCCAAACACTGGTCATTCTGAACACACACAAATGTTGCTATTTGAAACCAATATTCACACAAGCACAAAAGTGGGATCTCACAGTTGTACATCAAATACAATGAAATGGATACAATTGACTTAATGTGTTTTCAAGACATCTCTTCGGATCAAAGAAAACAGTTCCAACATAATGTCTCCAGATAATAGCTAAAAGGTTTTTTGAAATTAGAGTGCAAAAACAACAAAATGTGTGGAAGCCCCCTGCACTGGCCACAGCTCTGGCTTCCCTGCACAGACAAGCAAACAATGCACACAACCATTAATCAAAGGGATTAAACTGACTGACTGCAGGCAACTGGTGTTTAATAAGATGTGCAGCCTGAGCCCTGAGCCAGTCTCCTGGTGCTGCTGCATGGCTCATTTGCCCTGTTCCCAGAGCAGCCTCCATCGTAAAGCTCAGCCCCATGCAGAGACATGCTCCGACTGCCAGTAATGCTCGCTACTAATCAGCAAGAATTAGGACGACACCATGTGCGGCGGGTCATCGGGTCTGCTGAGTAACATACAGTTTATAGATACGTTTGTGCCACATGACTGACTTTAAAGTTTCATTATAAGGTAAATATACAGAGTGGAAACAGCCTTGCAGTAAAAAAACAACAACATGAGAAGCAGTGAAGGTGAGGGTGTATTGTTTTTAGCTAGTGATACAAATTACGACCAGGGCAGGTTTAGAGGGAGCTCACATACTGTAACACACGGTGAGAGACAAGTTATATAGCATTCTTATTGAATGAAAAATGTAATGATGATTGAAGTAGAAGTTCAAACAAGATGACCCTTCGTTCCTATTCTTCCCGTTGTTACCACTTCTGATGCACTGACTGACACGAGTCTATACTTTTGTCTATTCACATATAGAATGTATGGTCACCCATTCAAACAGGGATTGAGATACTTCAGGAAGAATCAATTCAGTGGATGAATAGATCAGCAGACAGAGACAGAACACTTCCATCACTGAACCCATGAATGTGTTATCTCAGACAAAGTGAGAGTCTGCAGTCAAACAGGCCAGTGAAAGCACACCTGAGGGGGAGATTTGTGGGACTCTGATTGGCAGTGAAGGAAGGTTATGAAGTACACATACTTTTCTTCTGTACTGTACAATAGAGCTTTGAGCCATCTTTACTTTTTATAAATTGGTGAAATCTTAGTTTGTCTCCTCAATTTGCATCATTGATTACTTGTCAACAACATAAATGATGTCAACCTACATAAGCTGAGCAATGGCACAGAAAAGATTAATAGCTCTGTCGTGTATCTAATACATCTTTCTATGCATGGAAGAAAAAAACTGAAACAATGGATGAGATGCAAGTTGGCAGAAAGTAACTAATGAAGAAATTGTGAATATTTAGTCTGTCTAAGGAAGAGTGATGACTATAAAAAATCCAAAGAGCAATGATGATTGAATAGATCACATCAGCAACTCCATGGATGCCCAAATTCAACAAAACTGCCTAAAGTTCCTGGGTCTCATTTTCTTTTCAAGTTGATAATATTTTAGACCATCCACTTTTCCCTCTGTGCTAAAATGAGCATGGTAGATGAGTTTCTTTCAGAATGAATGACTTTTTATCCTTTCTTTTGAATGAGGATACATTTATTTTAGCCATTTCTTGGCCATTGGTTCTACACCTGTAGGTCAGTGATGGCGACCAAACTCAGCAGTCAAGGTCTAACTCAACATAAAGCTTCCCCACATCAGCAAAAGGCTGCCTTGGCATCATTACAGAGGGGGTACAGCGCACAGCGTGGGCCCACATACAATATGTATGTCAGCCAAAGGTTGTGGGATGGATGTGAAGATGGTACACAAACACCGTTGTGACTGGACACGGCGAGAAGGCTCTTCTGTAAACACATCATGCAAACACGGGGCAGAGACAAGGTGTATGTGGAGGGCACAGCCTGCCAAGTTTTAGGCTGGTTTACAGGCAGACCAACAGGGCATGAGCGCCTCGGTCTCTAACAAAACATCCAAGTGCAATATTCGCACCTCTGCTTCAGGATGGCTCTGCTGGGAAGGGAAGGCAAAGGTCACCCAGTGGTCCACTTCTCAGACACTGGCGGCCTTTATATTCCTGCAGGGCTCAGTGTTCATGTCTGCAAACACACGCATTCACACACAGGCCTGTGCATGTATCGGTGTTTCTCTTCCACCTCATTTATTTCGCACAGGCGTTATTACCTGTACTGTAAGATTTGCTGCAGTGATATGTCACAGTCTTTAATTGTGTTCACGCAATAAAAGTGAGCATCTTCACAGCCCAACCAGCTATTATAGGGGAAACAGCACAAAAAATTACACACCAGTCTACCTGAAAGACGTGTGTAAAATGATGGACCCGAGCAAAAGGCAGGAGCCTAAACACCTCGACATGTGCTGCATGTATGCAAGGTGACAGGTTGATTGATGATTTGGGTGCATGCGGCCTTCAGCGTAACTCCGACACTGGCGTCTCCAGAGAGGGGAAACCAAAGCTTGTGTCTGGTAAACAACCAACTTCACAACTAGTTAACAAAATTCAGCACCCCGGCACGGCGGTCGTGTTTACTTAGAAAGAAAACGTCCGAAATTTGTCAATGAAGGATTTATGTTCACACTTAAACATTGGAAGCGTCACAGTTTCTGCAAATTCAAGAGGAAAAAAGCTCCTTCATGCCTGCAGGCTGGTGTGTTGCTGCTATGTGTCCGACATTTATCCTCAGTGACAACTCTTTGAAAGAACTTTTCATAAAATAAGTTCAGTCGAATAGGTTCAACTGGATCTCCTCTGACACTGCTGGTAGCAGTTGCTTTCTTGATCAGCTGTGTCGGGTGTCAGTTGTTTGACTGCAACACCCTCAAGAGGAAAGATAAAACTGTTGTATGACAAACAGGTATTGAATGGACACAAAGTTGAGGTGTAGGGTTCACCTTAAGCTGTGTGCCCACCCCATGACTTCCCCCTCAGCTGCTTCTAGACTAAATAAACCTCATATCAACACAGGATGAAAAGGTCCATCGCCCGCTGATGTTGACGCACCCTGAACAGAGGAGACGCACTGTTCTCCAGTTCCAGTAAAACCCAATAAAACACAATTCTGGCAGAGATTTCAGGGGAAAAAAACTCACCTTGATTGTTTTCAGATAAAGTAAAATAAACCATAGCGGGCCCTCTCTGAGCGGGGACGCTGCAGGAGTTTTGACCCCACAACTTTGAACATAAACAGCCAGAGCGCACTCGTGTGATAAATCATGTAGATATTTTTCATAATGAAAAAAACATTAACTTAAAATTTGACATTTTGGGAAATAGCTTGAGTTCACTTTATGTGATGACCTGAGGACAATCTTTGGAACAAGTAAAACTTTTGGTTTTGGAGTGAAAATGTTGCTTTTATCAGTACCAAAATGTGAAATCTCAAAAGTTAGGAAAAACATACTAGTCAAATAAAGCTAAAAGAGATTACTCAATTCATGTCATCAAATTATTTTCCATGCTTATTTGAAGCATTTGTAGAACAATAATGAGCAATATTTCATACAGTAAAGTGAAACCATCCTTTACATACCCATGAACATAAGGCACTGCTGGTCACTAATAAAGCCTAATTGCATGCCGATTAATTAGGACAGCTGGTGATTCTTGATAACAGTGTGTTTCTATCGTCATCATCTTCGCTGTCAAATCCAATACTAAGCAGCAAAATGTACTCACAGAAATGTGTCACCGTGACTGTCCGATCCAGCCGGTCGTCTCCTTTATCGTGAAACTTCCCTCACAGCGTCTCGTGGCCCGTGTTTTTCCGCTCACACATCACCCACAGCCAGATGTTCAGCGCCCTCAGCTTCTCACATCCAAGCACGACTACGGTGAAACGGGAGCCGTCACTTTTTTTTTTTTTGCCGCAGCCAACTCTCGCGTACACGCCTGCAACTTTGCGGTGTCAATTTACAGCCGGTGTGGAGCAGTCGCATCAGCGAAAACAATAAATGATCGTCCGACGGGGTTGGGAGCGTTGTGTCCCAAAAGTCGTTGCAGCAAGAGTGAGACCAACCTCCAAACTTTTCTCACGCAAAGTTTGTAGCAAATAAACATTTAGGTTTAGTGATTAAGGGAATTTCGGTCTCGAGCTGCAGTTGTCAGCAGCAACCAGGAAGTTAAACTCGGTTTCCATAGCAACACATTTTAAAGTTTCCAGAGGCGGTATGACCTTTTTTTGGGGGTGGGGGGCTTCACTTTAAAACAGATACAGCCGCAAATTCAAATCACAATGTTCAATTTCCGTCATTGATATGCTTTTAATGGTGTCATCAAAACAAACAAAAAAAAAATTTAATTCAAAACTATGTTCTAAATTCGTCAAACTTCAGGTAAAACTAGACTATCGTTGATGTGCAGAAGTCCAACTGGCACAACCAACAAGAACATCAAACTGGGCCAAAACTCAAACTGCAAAAAACCCATTACTTATTTTTCAAAAAGGAAGTTTGATTTTTCTCAGTTGCACAGATCTGGTTTTACTGGCACAGATAGCACAACACTGCACCCTAAAACTGAACAGCCAATTGCATTCTAATGTTGCTGTTTTTGCCAATAACACTGTTGCTGAGAAATTTTCAAAAAAAATTTCAGTTTGTACTTTTCGTTTTTTGTGAAAGGTGGAAAATATATTCTATTTTCTAATTCAAACGACACATTTTTCAATAGTCAAACTGAGGGGAAGTTGTAGAGTCGAGGGTGAAAGTGTTATGCTATTATATACTGCTCCGGCCCACAAGAAATTATTTTTTAAAAACGGTCAACAACTCGGTGACTGAAAGCCTCAAGAGGCCTTTGACCTCATTTCAACTTTGAAACATTTTAACAAATTGTTGTGTTACAATTTAAATAGCTCAGGTTTTGAATATTCTAAGATCAAAAATGTGTAATATCCCAAAGAAGTGTGCCCAAGCTGTTTGCTCCATACCATTGTTGCACTCTTGGCTACAATTACAGTGAGAGGATGAACATCAGTTACATGAGTTCTCTAGATAGTTCAAATCAGTTCACTCTTCCCCAAGTTGCACCTTGAAAATGAACTCTTTCTTCAGCTATTTCAGACTGCTTCATAATGGCTGATGTGTTAACTCCCCCCAGACTGGGTTTATTTAAGGCCTCTCTCTCATCAGGCTGAATTAAAAACAGCTCATCAGCCTATCTGTACTTCCTGCAACTATTTCTAGTGCATTTAATAATTCAATTACTGCTGCCCGCAAAGGGTTGGATGTTAATTACACTTTCTCACAAAGATAGTATGTTTTTCAATCATTCAATGGGAGCAGAAAGCAGCTTTAGGGCCTCAATCAATCAGGTATACGCAGCGACCAAGCTCATATTCTGCTGGGTGCGTGCGTGTGCGCGTGCACGTGTAGTCCCAGGTGTGGCTGCTGGTTCATTTACAGTCTCTCTCAAGGGGCAGTTTCCCCCCATGTCCCTACGTCCATCAGACACTCCCCTTTCCTTCATGAGGACCCCTCCCTTAAGCCCCCTGCTTATTTGCACTGGTTAGCATTCATCTGACCTGCTATTGGGAATAGTAATGAGAGCATGTGCTGGTGCGTTGCATTGACCCAGGTTATCCAACACAATATTTCATTTTAAAGGAAAACAGTTCATTTGAGCAGAAGTGTCATCTTTGAGAGGCCTCAGAGAGAGTTTGGTGGATGTGAATCATTTGGCGTCTTTGTTGCGGACGCTGAAAAGGGCTTTTCAGCTGGTATGGTATGGCCGACATACTGATGACGTTTTAAAGACCCGTTAAAGCAACTTAACAATGACTCAGAAGCGCCCACAGAGTTAATAAAGAGTCCCCCAGCATGTGGAATGCTGCCTGGGACCGTAAAATGAAACCAGACAGTAAAGGCAGGTACCACTTTTTTTTTTTTTTTTTTTTAATGAAACAGCTAACCAAAGACAAATCACAAGAGTTCTTCTGTATGTTTGAAAAGCTTTCAAAACCTGAGATATAAAAAAAAACAAACAAAAAACTACAACGCATAAACAAAAGAATGGAGATCATACAAGAACAGTCTCTGGGTGGCGTGTTTTAAAAGCCAAATGATGACCAAACAGAATAAATTCATCTGCATTTGAAATTTCCATAAATATCCATTTTATAACTCCGCCCTGCTGGTTGGAGTCGCACATGTGAGTCCTTGTAATAAAACCTGAGGTCTGTCAGGCATTGAGGAAGTGATTGAATTAAAACAATGTCTCAGCTACACGATGTGGATCAGTACCCACATGACAGATGGCATCTTGGGTTGCCAAGACAACTGAACCCCCTAATCCGCCTGCCTCTTATCCCCTCTGCAGTGGAGGTGGTGGTAGTGGGGGTGGGGGGGTGGGGGTCTGATAATTTAGCAATGCACCATGTGCTGTGTACCACTCAAATTGGTCCCCTGGGTCAAGAGGACCCCGGGCCCATCAGATGGGGACACACTTATTAGAGACTCACAAGTGTTTTATCATTCTGTCAGATTAAAGCAGATCTCATTTTGAAGGTGGAACGAGGTTCTCTTCATTTGATTGAATTTTTTTTTTTTAACATTTTTTATCCAGATATGCATCTTTGTCTTTTTCTATTGGTTATGCTTAATACAGAGCACATCAACTCCTTCTTTATGGTGGCTTTTCAGTCAGTCCAGATCTTATACAGATTATTAAACAGTCTTTTAAACAGCCTTTTATTTGCATAGAGAATCAAACAGGAAGTTTAATCACTTTGTTATTCTTCTTAGTCATTTATATTTAGGCGCTCCCCATGTTACAACAGAGTCATCCTGTGCAAGTAAAGACTTTTCTGTGACTGTGTCAAGGGACAAACTTACAGACAACAAACCTGCTACCATTTTCCTGTGGCTAGAACAATAAAACCTGCCAGGATTAATGAAGTAAAGTGTAATGAAACAATGCTTGTTGAATCACAGGGAATCTTTGTGTAACTTGAAATTCATGTTTTCCTAAAACGATTAGATTAGATTCTAACTTTTGTCCCTGGAGTTCATAAATCTGCTGCTTTTTTCAAAATCCAAATTTCTTTCTCGAAATACAAAGAACAAAACCACACCAAAAAGAATTCAAATTACAAACACGGTTCCCCGATATCTTTGTGTACTATTCATTTTAAAAACAAGCAGAAGAAGATTGCACATGTGAAGATATGCTCCTCTGTGCTTTCTATTAATGTCATTCAAACAGAGACATTACAAATGATCACTCCAGCGAATAAAACTCGCACCTGTCAGAGGGTGTGTGGCTGTGAAGCATTCATATAAATGTCTAATAAATAATATGCCAGCCTGTCCGGCACATGACAAATGGGTGCTGGTTACCTCGGTGCAGGCTGGCAGGCCGGGCGGTCAGTGGCTGCAGGGCAGACCTTTACTTTAATTAAACTACCTGTCACAGTAAGCATGTGGAAGTGGGGCCCCTCTGGAGCCGAGCCCTGAAAATATACAGCACTTCACTTCTTTGTCTGAGGTAGGAAACAAAGAAAGAGCTAAAAATACACTTTTT
>JAUESF010000001.1:16192571-16215667 GCA_032274765.1 Malacoctenus tetranemus | reverse complement strand
TGTCTGTCTGTCTGTCTGTCTGTCTGTCTGTCTGTCTGTCTGTCTGTCTGTCTGTCTGTCTGTCTGTCTGTCTGACACCAAATTTTTGATGGATTTCGATGACATTTGCAAAATTAGTGAGAGATGGTAAAAGGGACACCTAATTACATTTTTGTTGTGATCCACTCATCTAAAAATACAAAAAAAACACACACACATTACAATGTCATCTTATAAAAGTGTGTGGTACTTGAAGAGAGTCCAATGTGCAAGAGGTTGGAGCAGGAAAGGGTAACAGGATTTTGGGTGGAGGTTTTGCTCTCTGAGTACTTGTAGTTATTATTATATTTTATCTAATTGCTAATAGCAGACATATTATTAACCCGACATTGTGCAGGGTTCTTTTTTCATTCTAAACCTATCAACAGCAAATGGACAGATCTTTGATGGAAGCTACCTGGGCCCCTCTGTACCTGCAGCGCCATGGTAACCCGACAAAAGCCTAATGCACTTTAGGCAGAGATGGAGAGCGCTCAGCCTCACAGGCGGCTGGCTGCATGTCATTCGTCTCTGTCACTGCGATTCCAATCACTGGGATTTTAACAAGATTACCAGGAGCGAGTGGAAGCAATGGAGTACCAGTGTAATGTGATTATCAGGTGATGGAGTGCCTGAAACGGCTGTATTATCACTGGCGAGTCGCTTAACCCCTGTCAACACGTGAAAGATCACATGCCAACTTCCTCTGTTGTGAGCAAAGGTTGGTCATACAGGGGTATTTAGCTGCCTTAAGGTTTTAGATTGATATTTGCAGGTGATCCATAAACACAAACAAAGACAAAGACTTTCATGAGAGTTATTGTGTGTGAGCGTCACCAGTTTGAAAAGACGTGACGTACGAGACACCGTCTGTCTGTCGGCTCACTCTTTCAGACTGAACCTTTCAGCGTTGCGGAGCCACATTTCTCTCTTTTGCCACTTCTTTTTTGTAAATGTATCCTGGTCTCCATAGCAACTCATCACAGTTTTTTGAAAAATGAACAAAAGGCTGAAAAAACAGAAAAGAGCAGGGACTTAAAGAAATAATACACACAGGCACACAATAATCAATACAACATGCACCTGAGTGCAGGCGCAGACTCCATTAATATCACACACTCACACATAAAGAGAAGTGCAGAGGCACACAGATATCCCACTGATGTCTTTTAACATCATGAAAAATATCCCACACAATAATAAAGGTTTGCTGTGAGATAAACTAATATCAAGCTGCTCAAAAAACCTGTTTTCTCTGCGACACTGACAAATAATGATTCAGAGCACACTGCCGTTTATTTTATTTGTTCAGTCAGAGAGGGATCTAATATCGGCAGCGCCGAGACGTGTCTTCGTCTCTGTGACATCAGCCCGGCCTGATAACATCATTTTACTTCTATTACCTTTCAGATAAAGATGAGCTGTGTCGAGTGTTCACAATGTGGTTTTGTTAATTTTCCACAAATGCGTCCAGATTGGATCCCTGATGAAATTCTTCCAATGAGTCACTTCCCCCGTTTCCTCCCATTGGAAACATTTTCGGCTCTCTTCCATGTGTTTTTCTGCTGCTAATGAGCCCTGATGCATATTTAATACTGTAATAATGCTGCTAAATATAAGATCAGGAGTCATGCATGTGAAGATGATATGAAGTAAAACTTCTTCCCCCTATCCTTCATAATGATGTTTAAAGAGAGGTGGTGAATATATTGCAGGAGTCACGACTTCACTCTGATTAGACATCGATTCATTCATTCTTCCATCTTCTACTCTGCACTTTCTGAGGGTCACGGAGGCTGCTGGAACCGACAGCAACTCACACTGGGAAAAGCCAAGGTACACACTGGACAGTCCATCCAAGGGCAAACACACAGAGGCCTTGTTCCAATAAAGACAAAACTGACAAACTGCACAAGAACAAATCCAACAATCTCACTTGACCTTCAGCTGTTTGGTCAAGTTTGTACATCGTAGTTGTGAATGGAGCCTGAAACAGAGAGTGCAGGGTCCCCCAAAAAACGACAAACCTCTGTTTCGCTGTCGCCAAAGATCTTGAATATACAGTTTTGCTGAACCTACAAATCCTTCAGTTATCAGTTACCATCATGCAAAATGGCATCCAGGTTTGTCAAGAATGTTTTGAGTTATTCTGCTGACAGACAGACAAAGCAACTAACCAAGCATCCAACCAATCAACAAATTGGGGTGAAAACATTACATAAGAGGATTACATGTTCTCGGAGACTGATCAGTCATCTGTTTACCATTTCAGTAAAAAGTGTGAGTTGCAGGAGGTGCAGTTCGATGGACTCGTCGAAGTGTCAGAGCAAAGACTTTGCATTTGTTCTTGATGTGTGCATCAGGGCAGAGAACGGGGTGTATAAGGGCTTCCAAAACCTTAAGCGGCGCGTTGTCTGGCTCGCTGTCGGAGCAGAGGGCAGGGAGACTGACAGATGTGAGAGTGTGAGGGGATAAACAAAAATCTTGCCCCTCTGTAGAGCAGCAGATTGACAGATTCACCGTGCGTGTGCAGCAGCGGTCAAGGCGGTGTGAAGGGAGCACCATTAAAATCCGCCTGTTTGTTTACTGCGCGGCGTGGGTGCAGAGGCCAGCCGGAAAACAAGTGTTTGATACATCTATCATGACAGCTTGCTGTCTGTAGAGTCAAAACCGAGCCTCCTCCGGTGTGAGGAGCTGGCCTGTTGAGTAATGTAGCTCGAACTCACTCGTGTGTGTGTTTGCGCGGCTTTCTTGCACTTGTGCACGAACGAGAAACTTTCCGGGGATGGACATGGTCCGATCCGAGTGTGACTCATCCAGTAGATCATTCAGATGTAGCGTCTCCGCAGTGTCTGAGTCACCATGCAGCAGTGACAGAGTGAGGAAGAGAGCACGAGGGAGGGAGCGGGAGCCAAAGGAGAGGGTGGGGTGGGGGTGGGGGGGGTCACATAACAAAAGGAGGCAGATATGATGAAAGAGGGATCATGACATTATCTTATTCTTTTCATCTGACACTTTCTGACAGCCCTCACTTACCTCACTATAGTCTGAAAGGTGGTATCTAGCCATGTGACTGACACGGTGTCTGTCTGAAACTCAGTCGGGGTAAAGCTTTTGAATTTATGATGAAATTTACTGGCAATTGCTTCCAATGGTAATGCACATTTCAGTATCAGTCAATGATGTGCGAGACATTTTTTCTTTAGCACCAAGTATTCACTTATAAGGGAGAATATTCCCACTAAATTGAGATAAACAGTGTAAGATAGAGGTAAATATTTCTCCAGACAGCAAAATGTCATTCATGCACAGATATCAGTTAGCATATATGAAAACAGGAAATGTGTGTTTCTTCAATAAAGGCGCACTTTCTAATTTCCTAGGATTTGCATCAGTTGCGTCTCCCGTCATCTTCACTTAAAACGCAATCACTTGATGCGAAATTTAACCCGACTTAACCAGTCAGAGTCATTTTCCCAGCGGTGTCATAAAACTAATGGGAGTCGCGGCTTCGGCGCTCTGTTTTCATGTGAAATATCAAGCTGCTCATTTTTCCATGATCTTTCCGAGGCAAATATCAGAGGCGGTGTGTCTCCTGTGTGCTTTATCCAATTTGTTTATTGTCTGTCCCTTTTCTCCCACACACTCATCCCAAGGTGCCTGCTCCCGTACGTACGCTCAGCTCTTAAAGGTGCAGCGCATCCATATTTTATGACCGCAGTGACACAAAGCAAAAAAGAAAAAAATCCATTAGATGAATGCAAATGTGTGTGTCGTTAAGTTCTCATTAAAAAAAAGACGGCTGCGGGAAGTCAATAACAAGGACTGAAATGAGCCACTGTTTGGATTCAGAAGGGGTTTTCTTTCCAGCAGAGGAGGAAGTGTGTGGTCGTTGACAAGTAATTGCCTGCAATTTTCAAGCAATTTCTACCCTAATAGGTAAATTGTAGGTTATACAAAGAGGGCCTGGTGCAGCACCATTCATACCTGCAATTACGGCAAATGGTTCAACGGGAGATCTTGAAAGGTTCCTTTTATAAAATGATTAAGGCTGGTTATCAAATGTTTTGATCAGGGTTGCAAGTGGGAGTCATCGCGAAGGGGTTCATTGTGACGGTCGGGCTCTTGTCGTGAGCACGGAGCCAATGGAGATAGTGTCACTCTGGTGTTGTCCCTGTGCTTGCAGACCTCTCTATCAGGTGTCACATCACCGTAGCTAATGGAATCAGATGGGTGAGAATCAGTGACAGCATGAAATCAATACAGCATCCAAGGAAGTGTGCGTGTGTGTGTGTGATTGGCACTGCAGCTTCTATCTTCATAGAATAATTCACGGTAAAATCCACACCAATGATGCATTTGAAAAAAAAAGGAAATTCATAACAAAACACATGTATCTGAAAACAGGTTGTATGGCATTCTCTGATGTTTCCTGCGGACCCATTAGAAAGGAAAGCCCTCCCCCCCATTCTCTCACTCTTTTAATGAGATTTGGAGGGTGTTTGTCACCCCACTGTGAAGCCATCAGTGACAGCCAAGAGGACAAAAGGAGGCCTTGGGTTTTGGGAAACACCCCCTCCCACCCCCCCCACCCCCTCCTCCCCCTCCTCCTCCTCTGCTGAGAGAGACACGCACACATCCATAGCTCGCTCCCATCTGGCGGTAGGACACTAAGAGGAAAGCCTGAATAAGGAACCACTGGGTACACGTGTGCATGCACCCTGTGCAAGGACACACAGATACAGACACACACATAGAGACACACGCACACACCCTCTAGTCCAGGTGCTGTGGCTGTACCCCTCCTCTTTCACAACACAGTCCCCTGAGGTCCTCTATTCAGCATCAACATGTACTGCGACACACCGTTCTTTGTTAGCCCCCCCCCAGAAAATGAACTTTATCAGCCATGCAGGTTGCAATTTTTATGAGCAGTGGGGAAGAAAATAAGAGTATTCTGTGTTTGAATGACTAAACCAGGAATAATAAATCATTGTCTCAAAATGAGCAGTGACATTTTATTGATGGCTTCAGCAGATTGTTTTTCGACATCCAGGTTTTAAGGGGGAAAACAAAGTGCAAAGACAAAAGAATAAGTTCACCACAAACTATCCTGACGCCATGTTTCAAGTGTTCCTGTTAGTCTGAGTCTGTGTGTGCCACCATGAAGGAGGCCGGAGCAGGGAGAGTTTGCGACTTCCTAATATTAGAGTGCCTCGCCCCAGAGGCTCCCCCTCGACGAGCTGATGACGCACTTCCTGACAAGGTGGTAGGAGGCGTATGAGGAGAGGAGACGAAGGTGTGGGGAGGAATGAGGAGGAGGAGAAGGAAGGAGGAGGAGGGGGGGGGGTGCAGCTAAATATATACCAGCTGTGGTGATAGTGGTAAGAGCCTGCATGTGCAACCAATCATGCTTCCTGACTCGTGCAGGAGGAGGATCCTGCTGCCATCCGCCAAACCAATCGGCGAGGATTGGGAGTCTGTTGTGTGTGTGTGTGGGGGGGGACGTTGCCTGGTATTCGTGTAGAATTGTGGTTAATAGAAGAGGAGCAGCTCAGGTTGGTCAGCACGAGCGATCCTTGCGGTTTATCTACATTCGGCAGATCTATGTGCAGCTCAGCATACGCACTCGTGGTCTTGTTACGCAGTGATCCGTCACTGAGCACCATGGACAGCTCACATGTGGCTGAATGTGACCCAAGGAAAGCAGGAGAGGCTACATTTAGTTTCGACTACTTTCCGACATGAAAGCGAAGATATTTCTGTCTTTCAGGCCGGCGGCTCCTAAAAATAATGGGAGATTCCAGCTTAAACGCTTTGTGATATTCTGAGGACAGTTACGCCCCTCTTGGATTCATTCACAAGCAAAACTTAAATCAATATCCTGTCTAGAGAAACACTGTCCCGTCGTCCTCCTTCCTGCTCGCAGACACTGAAGGCACATTGTGCAAATCAGGAGCTTATTTATGAGCCACACAGGCTCTCGGGGGGCCCGAGCACAGCCCCGGAGTCATTAAAGAGTGATTTTGGCATCCTCTTCCACCCCTCTCACCCCACCCTAGTCGGCTCCCTGGAGGCTGTGGCAGCACCTGCCCCCCACCCACATCTGAACAGCCATTTAAGATGCTGAACATATGCGCACTCGTTCTCCCAAGTTAGCATCCACGCTGTCACACACGCACGCACGCCCGCGAGCTGTATTTAGACACATGATGCAAATGACAACGTCAGAAAAATGCAAAGAACATTTAAGGAGCGCTGCTGGATGACGTCTGTTCTGCACAAAACTTGCATCAGTTCGCAGACACAAAGGCTGCTGCCACCTTGATTTGAGGTTCTTGGGGGTGGGGTGGGGGGTTATGTTCGAAGGATTGATGGTGGTAGAGGGTTACGGGTCACCTCCCTCACTTGTACTGGGACAGCATGACTGTTCAGGCTGGTTGACTGCATGAAAACACTGTTTAAGCGGGACCGGTGACACGTTTATCAAGCCTGTCAAATTAACTGAATCGATGAACTGAGACAAGAGACAACACCTCACACACACACACACACACGCACCAGCACCCGTATTCACACACACGGAGGAGGGGAATGTTTTTGTAATATCACCTGATCCACAAGCTGAGCATCAATCAAGCACAGATCTCAGTGTGTCACCTTGGGCTTTTCAGGGCTCCTGCAGAGCTGTTTGACGTCAGTGATGTTTGCAGAGAGGATGTGGTGTGAATTTTTACTTCACTGAGAACGAGAGCAGCAATCCAATCAAAAGAAAGCTTCAAAGAATGAAATGAGAGGGTTTTTTAAATTCACTCTACATATTTGAAAAGTCTGTTTTTGTGTGAAGGCACCAGTGATCATCATCGATTGTCTTCATGCCTGTATGAGGTCAACAGAGTAGCAAATAAAAAGTGTGTGTGTGAGTGTTGGATGAGTCATGCCTCTGCATCACACCTGTGTAATCTGCATGATAAACCGGGAGCTGTTTCCCGATCACCTCAGGCGACACCAAAGTTTTTTGGGCTGAACTCATGCGAGGACAAACAAACATTTCCTCTGCAAAGGAAAAAAAAAACACTGAGCACGACTTTTTGCTGCGGCCCCATGTCGTCACTAA
The DNA here is from genome assembly GCA_032274765.1 of Malacoctenus tetranemus. Classification (NCBI taxonomy): domain Eukaryota; kingdom Metazoa; phylum Chordata; class Actinopteri; order Blenniiformes; family Labrisomidae; genus Malacoctenus; species Malacoctenus tetranemus. The sequence goes on along the minus strand of JAUESF010000001.1, from coordinate 16,208,532 downwards.
TTCCCAAGACGCCCCCCACCCCCACCCCACCCCAAACATATGAGCGTAAGAATTCAAATCACTGCGCAATTACCAAACAAAGCCCTCATGCACTCACCTTTAACAAGTCAGACATGCCGGAATAAAACCTCCCTCTGCGGCTCTTCACACAAATTGAATCCAGTCAGCTGAATATCTGACGACTGCAAGATCATTTTACAGACAAAAACAAAAGCAAAAGCAAAAAAAAAGCATGTCCAAACAAACTCCGTCAATCATCCATTTAATCCTTTCACATACTTCCTGTAACACCAGACCGGAAGTGGACGGAAGTGGGAATTAATTAAACCCATTTATATTTTTTAAGATCAACAGAAAAGAATGATTATAAACAACTGAAAAAATCTATTTGCAATTAAAAAAGTCTTTGTAGAATAAAGCACGTTGCATTTTTTTGAAGAAAACAATCTTTAATCAAACAGTTGACTTTAAAATTGATTGGTTCAGGTGGAAGATGATAAACTGAGGGGGAGATAAAGTAAGAGTTAGAACCCATGAGACAAGAGGGTCAGCAAGCTGAGAGATAAAAATGCACAAAAACGAGAAAATGACATTTGCAGATTCAAACTATGAAAGTGAACGATTTCCTTTAAGCTCTCATTGCTGTGTGTCAGTGAGCTCCAGATAGAAATAATAATCGAGACATTCAGCCTTCACCGGTGACAGTTGGATGCTCTCTGTGGCTGCCGGACTTCAGCTGAGATTAACTGTTTTGTTGCATCTCCTCTAATGATCACCTGCGAAAACTGTGCTGATGAGTGGAGGAAGTGAGGACAGGAGTCGGCCTGTAATTCGAAGTAACACCTCCAAATAGCTCAATAAGTGCTCCTCCTCCCTCTCATCTCCATTAGGAGGTTAGAACAGTCAATAGGTCCAGCCAAACACTGGGGACTGGCTCTATTGATCGGGCTGAGGGGGAAGGAGGGTGGCCATTAGCAGCCCACTTCCTGTGGCCTTGGTGGAGCTGCTAGAACTCACTGCTAAAAAAAATCTAACTTAGGAAAATCTCGACTATATTCCTCTGTAACACGTGTGTGTGTGTGTGTGTCCTCTTTCACTGTTGGAGATATCAAATTTGGCACTTCCCTTTTGTACACTCACGTTGCCACTTCCAGGGCGTGCTCAGCCATGACAGAACACGTCAGCTAATAAAACTGCCTCCAGCTCAGAAAAACAAACCTCCGTGGTTGTGTTGATAGAAAAATGATTGTTACAAACTGATTTCCTGACACTCCAGAAGTGGCTGAAAAGAGTTTAAGCTCTAAAATTTCAATCACGTTCTTTCAGCTGGATGATGTCAAAGAAAATCTGAGGTGTTGTCATAGTAAGTATGCTCCTTACAAAAAGTATCTCTTATCTGTTGAAATAAAAAGTGTCTCCCGTTTTGTCAGCAGGGGGCAGTGTGAAACTGAGTGTGGTAAATTACTGCCAGTGAAGTAGAAAACATTGTTTGGGAAGGTCAACAGGAAATTGAAACAGGTTGGTGTTGTGTCTTCTCCTAAGCCCTGTGTGACTTCATTAAAATAAGTATTTGTCAATCATTTCCTGGTGTGACACCAGCTTTTTTGTTTGTTCATGATTTTGCCACATAATGTAAGTTACCAATAGTATCATAAATTCCCCTGACTGCAAAAATCCTTGAATAATACTTGAATATGACCTTAGATGAAGTGACTAGTCAACAAAGTTCTCTTAAAGTTGAAGCAGTTCCTGCACACCCAGCTCGATCACAATGCTTCCTTTATTCATTTGTTAGATGTAAACACAGGAGAAAATGCACATAGTTTGACTGTTGCTTTTTTATAAGCATGCAGCAGTCGTTCATGTCCTTGGTTTGGTCCTTTTTCAACAGATTAGGTATCAGTCCGAGTGGCGTGTCTGCATCAGGAGGTATACAGACCAGACTCACAGCAAACCTCACAGAACCTCCACCAGTGTCAGTACACAAAACAGAAACTGTGAACACTGTTTACACTCTGCCCTCACTGAGCCGTCACACGTTTTTTTTTAGTTTTAAAGGTTGATCCACTAATACAGACATAAAGTCCTAAATCATTCCAAGTTATTTTTTCCACTTTATTCACCACAAAGTCACTGAGTCCATCAGTTAAACTGCAGCCTTCCTCGGCCAGTCCGTGCTATTGATTATCCACAAACACAAACGCCCAAATACCATTAATATTGTATGAGCTTTTGATGAAATGTCTTTGCCAAGTGCCACATCAGCACATCAGTTTCCACCGCGTTCGGAAATGAATGAAATTCCAGACACACTGTTGAAAATACACATCTTTGGTGTGCCAGTTAGAAACAGTGCTGAGGTCTTCCCTGGTCACCTTTAAAGCAAAAGATGACAGAAGCAATCACCCAACATTTTCCCACAGTGATTCACTTTTTCACATCGTTGGTCCTGATGTTGCTTTTTTTGGCTCACTGCTCATGAATCCACTTCAAAATCCAACATTTGGTGAATCATTTAACGAGTCAGGCAGTCGCTTATTGTAGGTCGATATTGATAAGAGTGTGAATATTTGGTTTATAAGCAGTCGATGTCCAAAAGCTCTTCGTCAGTTGAAATGTGATCTTTGATTCAGCTGCTATGTGTAAATAGGTTCGATCAATTCAACTTCTCTTTGAGCAACATTTCGAGATTTTCTTCGGTGTTGTTGCTTCCCCTTGATGTCAGCACAAACAGTCAGGACACACAGTTTTGTTTTCTTTTGTTATGTTGTTTCTTTATCAAAAAAAGGATATAGATTATTCCATTTCGACACCAAAAAACCTCTCAATTTACACAGCAACAGAAGCCATAAAATCACACGTTTAACTTCAGAGGCACAAAAACAGGAAACTTCTCACTATTTCAGGTTGCACATTTGTCATTTTTCAAGCGCCCATGTTTGGGTTTCATCCTTAATGTCATTGAACATCGTGACAGCAAAATATCAGGGTCACACAGGGAGGAGGAAGAGGTACATGTGGTTAAGAAGGGTGGCGGGGGTCCAGCTACTGAATGACAGACATTAATCCAAATAAAGGCTGAGAGAAGGACAGAGAGAGAGAGAAAGAGAGAGACAGAGAGAGAGAGCAAGACAGAGAGAAAGAGTGAGATAGAACAAGAGAGACAGAGAGAGAGAGAGAGACAGAGAGACAGAGAGAGAAAGAGAGAGAAGGAACAATAGCACACAGTCAGTGCGGACCACACCAAAACAAAAACACAAACATGAAGAAGAGGAGCGTCCGCCACGCAGACGGAGCTCCTTTTATCATTCTCATCTGGTGAGCAGCCCCGTTACAAACTCCTTGTTGTCAAAGATGTTTGTGTTGGACTCTATTACTATATTTTTCTACATATATTTCTGCTTTGTCTTCTTTACAAGTCATTATTTTCTACATTTGTTATCACAAAAAACACGACTTTCAAAACAAAATGCATAAAAAACGGTTACATAATGACTGTCAGTGACATTTATTCAGAACTGTTACTATGGATTTATTGCTTTGTACACTGAGTAATGTTTGGTGCCACCTGCACACTGTGGAGGTCCAGCTGTGCTGTAACCTCGCTGCTGATGGTCTGTTCTACCTTTAAAACATTTCACTACCAGCTCTGCTTTTCACCTTTGGTTAATTGTGCAAAGAAATTGAAGCATCAGTAACAAGTTCTGAGACAAAAGACAAAAAACATTTGAGCAAAATCAAAAGCAACATTCAAAAAAGAAAAGAGACAAACTACAAATTTCACTGTGTTCCATGCATAAATACTCACACACACTCACACACACGCACATTTACATTGTGAAGTGCCGACTTGAGTTTTCCACAGACAAGTGACAAAATAAACAAAGTTGGCCCCCTTCAGACCTTGTCAGTGTGAGTGCGGAATGAAGACAAAACCCATGGTTCTGGTGTCGTGTTGCTTGTTTTGTTTTGGCTGAAACACTTTTGATCCCCAGACTTCCACAGATAAAGGCAGGTCCCAAACAGAGCAGAGTAACTGTTTCACTTTGTGTCACTTTCACTCTGTAGCAGAGAAGAACATTTTGTCACGAATGCACCTGTGTCTGTCAATAGAGAGCTCTTATTTTTGGTGAACTTCATGCAAAGACAAATGTAAACATTCAAATACTTTGTTTGGGAATGTTCACAACTTCTCTAATGTTATAATGATCAATTTTTAGTTTTAAAAGCACTGAAAACATGTTGATGGGCTTTGACATTGCAACAGATGTGTTGATGCTGATGATGTTTCCTGTCAGCCAGTCAGCAACCGTTTCATCACCGTATATATATCATAATATCATATCATATATGTATATGACAGTTGGTCTGATTGCTTTGTCACAGCCAAGTTAGACTGAGACTCCTTCGTCATGATGGTGCAGATTAGCTGAGTTTTGCAGGGGTAAACTTTTCACGAATGCAATAACATTTCTGTATTTTATGAAGTTTCTCACAAGGCATCGTCTCGATTCTATAGATGTTTCGATACATGTATATATATATATATATATATATATATATAATCTTTATAGAACTATATTCTCTTTTTAAGTATCTTTATCTTCCTGTTAAACATTATGAGGTTTCTTATACTGATTTTGGTTCTTCCTCATAGTTTTATACATTGCACAACCCCTTATTAAGGTCATGTTGGACTACAGATATTCTGCTCTCTATGTCATCTATAAACTCTTCCACATTTTTAATCCGTCATATAAATTCGCTTTAGGATTATCTTTCAGAAATGCATTGGTTACAGTTTAGCTTCGACTGTAATGTGTGTTACAATGAGGCTGGCTTTGCTCCTGCACTGCACTGCTGAGATGTGTGGGGCTGCTGAAGCCAAAGTCCGATCGCAGAGGTACAGAGAAACAAAGGACATTCGAAGGACACTGAAGCTTTTTCACGTGTGTACAATCAAACGTTCATCCCGAGCCACTCGCCAGATTTCAACACCGAGTCACCGACATGACTTATATTTTACGCACACAGAAAAGCAGGTGATGGGGAAAAACGAAAATGGCCATATTGTGCATTTAAAAGGACACACTAGTCTGAGTGCATTCAGGAGAGATACAGTACAATCTATATCAACAGAGTGTCTAGTTTCTGTTTACAACGCTGTGCAGTGATATACAGTATTTTTACACTGAGATGGCTGGCTTGTTGGACGTTGTACTGGAACTTGTTATTTGATAGATACGGAGTCGCTTCTAGATAAATCCTACAGGCTTCTTGGGTGAAGGTGAAGCCTCAGCTGATGGGATGAAAATGTTCACTTTTACACACAATTGCACCCCAAGTAAATATATCTATCGTCAATATGCATAATATTACATTTACAGACTGCCAATTTGATATGTGTTACACTTCTATTAATCAAATATCTTTGATTTTATATATATATATTTTAGTAATTTTACATTTAGCTGTTCTATTTTTGAGATTTTTTTAGAATTTGTGCAAACAATACGACAATAGATTGTAACCTTTTACTCGTTTCTTATTTGTTGATATTTTAGGACTAAAACTGATGCACACCCAGGAAAAGGAAGTCTACTCGTGTGTCGGAGGATGTGTGTTTGGTCTAGGAGTATCCCTCATCCTGCCTGTATCCGTAGCTTCCCTCCTGCGCTTCTTCCTGGACGTATTCCTCCGTCTTCTCCCAGCCGGTGGCCCAGCCTCCGTTCACCTGCGTGGTGGCACCGTACGTTTTGCCCGGGCCTCCGAAAGCTCCGTAACTCTGAGTGATGTCGCCCGTTTCTTCCGCCAGCTCGTCCTCGTCGATGAAGCCGCACTTCTCCTCGCTGGTGAGTTCTGGGTCGGCCCACGGCTGTTTTTCACCCGATGCGAAGAGTCCGTAGAAGATCACGCCGCCGTAATGCACGAGGGAGGCTATCAGGAACACGTACTGCCACTCCTCACGGGTCTGAAGAGGGAATGAAAGACAATGCGAGCCATCTTTCTAACTTCAGAGTCAATGATTGAGTGTTTTTAATTCTCAAACCATTCAAAAGCTCAGCAAGGATGCAGGTTCACAGGTTGTATTGCACATCAATAAGCTGTAGCCACCTCTCCTTATTGGTAAATCATTCCTTAGGTGGCTCATGTTTTGCATTTGAAGCAGCAGTCAGTATAGAATAAGAGGCCGAGTGGCTCATCTGATGGAACTGATGACCTGCTGCAGGTCAAACACTGGAGATGTTAATGCTCGCTTCCATCAATGTCAAAAGAGAAGTCCTGAAGAATTGAGCTTAATAATGGAGATCTGCAGTAGAAACTCACCAAGTTTACAAGGCACAGTGCAATGACTTGCAAAAGCAAACCCTGAAAATAGGAGGGCAGCTAAAAAAACCCACAGACTTTTAAATCATCATCATCATTTCTTCTCTTCTCTTCTCTTCACTGAATATACAAAGAAATGCATATTCTATAGATCTTGCAGTCAAACAAAAGACGAAGTCTCACGTTTGGATGTACTCGCCTGAGAGTAAAGATTTTACACAGTCAATGAAAAGTTGCAACTGATGCCATCAAATAGTGTGGACTAAGCAACCTGACTCAGCAACCACAGCAGAATATAAATGTAGTGCAGAAGGATTAAACTGATCAATAATTCATGCGTTGGGGAAACAGGACATCCAGCTACATACTTTTACAATTACCAGTGATGTAAGAATACAAGACGATGACCTGACACAACATTCAGTCATGATATCATTAGTCTCTGGTCTTTGAATGGAGCACACCGTCCCAAAATCAGTATTTCCTGGTCACCTTCCTGAAAACACTTGTAGCTACCTGCCTACCCTTTGTAGCCTTTAAATAGGCTCTTAATTGCCCTTATATGACAACCATTTGGGTCATTATAAGAATCTCTGATTACATTTCAGTGGTGACTTGGTCATGGAACTTTGCACTCCTTGTGTGTTTGTAGTTTTTAATGAAGTGTCCTTCAAACAGATATTATGAAGGCCAAAGAAAAAAGTCCCTGTATTTGATCTTTTGGAGACGTTGCACACAAACAGTGAAAAATGGATCAGTTCTATGTATGCAGGGGAAGCGCTTACCTTGTTCTTTGTCATAGCACCAACAATTAGAGGACACACCATCCCAGACAGTGTACCGACCCCGTTAGAGATGCCCATCAGGATGCTGGCGTAGCGCGGAGCTATATCCAGATGATTCACGTTAAAGCCTGATGGAGAAAATATCAAGTGGATAATGTGACACAGAGCCTGAACCTTTGTGTTTCACAGCGAGGCAGTTCATAACATTTGAATGCTAAACTGAGGGAGACAGCTTGGCAGTGAGTATCAGGCAGAAAATAACAGCAACACAAGTAGGACACAGTTGTAAATAAAAGCAGCACAAACTGTTGCCATCTTGTTTTCAAAAAATAGGCATCAAGTCGCCACACATCCTCCTCCCTCCCCCTCCTGCCCCCCCCTCCTCCTCCTCCTCCTCCTCCCCCACTCTGACTGGCTGAATGAGTAAGTGTCCTCGTGAGCCGCTGCACATTGCCTGCTTGGCGATTCCCCCCGAGACAACAGCTCGCACTGAATTATTAAACACTCCGGGAGGAAGCTTTGGAACAACAGGCAAGAAACTGATTTTGCACACAGTCATAGACGTCTGCATCCTCTCTATTGATGCTTGATCTTGGAAAAATCTGTTGGATGAATCACTGAAGAAAGCTAAAAGAGAGATACAGACAGGTCAGCTAATACTGAGTGATGGGCGGGGGGGGGTGAAATCTGTTGTTGAAGTCAAAGACAAATCGTATCATTCATTTCTGTAGCTCATCATCACAGAAAAAAAACAATTTCTGTATGATGACATTATCAAACCACATCTCTACTTTGGGACCTCATTGGCTGTTGTCTTAATACATTTATTCCTTCGAAAATATATACCAAAAAATCTTATGTGTTTTTGAGACTTCCAATCCAACGTATCCCGAGTCTGATGACATTTATTTGCCGATCTGTTGCGAAACCGTGGTTGAGAATGAACTGAGAGCGTGTTTACTCCTACTAACCTGATATAGCAAATCCACTGAAGCCCACAGCCAACACCAGGAAGGAGATCGCCACCCCTTTGCTGTGGGAATATCCGACCACCAGCAGCAATGTGGCCTCCATGCCAAATCCTGGCAGAGAGGAGACAGCAGGTCAGACACACGCAAGCACACAGACGGTGCAAACACACACAAAGCCCACAGGCTGCTGGTCACCATCGTGCCAATTGAATTAAGCGTGATGCACACTCGATTATGTAAGTGACAGATATGAAATCAATGCACAGTCACAATCAGGGAGTTAACTTGTGCGCTGGACAATTGAAGAGATAGACTTCTTGCAAAAAATATAAACAAATCCCCCTGGCAAAACCCACCAAGTAGTGAGCGCTAACAGAAAAACAAGAGTATGGATCCAACACCATCAAGGTAACACCCCGTGGCTGTGAGAGGAGAGGTGTGGAAAGGTTTTATTTCATCCACAGTTCGGTTTTCTCACCTCCACAGTTCATGATTTTCCTGACAGTGGTAGTTGTCAGGATGTTCTTGCTGCGCAGGTGGTCAGCCAGCTGGCCACCAATGGGCACAATGATGGTCATCACCAAGTGGGGGAGGGCAGACAGTATGCCGACCTGCGATCACGCACAAAAAAAGAAGCCAAATCAGACAATGGCGCCTCCTAAAATAGTCTCATTCTACCATTACACTGATCTGAGTGCAGGTTTTTAATTGTTAGGACTTGCTTGTTGGTTTGTAATCTCTCTAACACTGATAACACGAGTGATTTTCTCTTATGTAATGGATCATTTCATTGGAAAGAGCCCGTCGGCCAGCAGTAACACTGAAATTGATTTTGAAGAGCAAACTGTGACATGCTCAGTGTTGATCCTCTCTCCATTGATCCAATGTTCACGCTTCATGATTGCCATTTTACCTCTGACTGGACCTTCAATCTCACCTTGCTTATCTCAAAGCCAAACACTTCCTCAAAGTATGCAGGTTGGCTAATGAGCAGTAGGTAGAACGTCCAGCTCCTGCAGAAGTTGGCCACAATGATTGCATAGACAGGCATGGAGGTGAAGAACTTCCTCCAGGGGGTCTTGAATTTCTGGAAAACATGATGATTACACTGTGAGATACTTGTCTGGTGTTCTCATTCAGAGGTCAGCACAGTGACATTAGCTGAGCCTAAGCCAGTGCTTTCCCTTTTGCTTCACAAGATGACAAATGGGACTGCGGCATCTTGAATCTTAAAATGATGTGATTGGTACCAGCTGGGGTGCCCCCTCACCTCGGCGGGGCCCATCAGCTTGGCACTCTCTCCAATGCTCTCCTCAATGTAACAGCGCTCCTCGTCAGTGATGGTGGGATGTTCGGCGGGGCTCTCATAAGACACCAGGATCCAGAACATGTACCAGAAGATGCCGAAGCATCCTGCAGACCAGAGGCAGAGTGCACGGCGAGACTTTGGTCAATCACAGACGAAAGGCAGCAGCTAATTTTAACCTCATCAGTGCACACATGCAGCAGGCTTGGCAGGGCGATCTTTCCCAAATGCCTGAGAGAATAAAGGCCAGAGAGGAAAGCTAACTGTGTCTGATCCAGGGAGGGAGAGAGAGAGAGAGAGAGAGAGAGAGAGAGAGAGAGAGAGAGGTGGCGGGTTGTTCATTGACACTCTCAAACATTGGGGCAGGGGGGGGGCGGATCAATACACACAGTGCCCAGATAAATCCATTTGACTTTCACTGGACTCTCCAACCATCAAACTTTAAAGGTTTTAGCAAATCCTTGAAACACATTAAAAAATAAACAATTTTCTGCGCGTTTATGCGCCAACTCTTCTCTGGTAAATACTGCATGCAGGCCCTCCTCAGTCGGCCTCACCGTAGACGTAAAAGACCGAGGACCATCCGCTGTACTGGACCAGGATCCCGGCCAGAGGCATGGCTATCACTGCGCCAGCGTAAGAGCCTGAGGAGAGCAGCGAGGGAGAGGAGGGAGTCAGCGGCCGACAGCCCTGACATGTTAATCAGTGCAGCGACAGACGACACTCTAATTTTGGACCCAATCTATAAATGCCAATTGGAGAAATTGAGCTGTAATTATTTACCACAGAATGAGAGGGTGGCCAAACGACTCCTTTCCAAAGGCGGAGCCCACTTACTCCAGATGCCATGACAGGCTGGGTAGGTCACGCCCTACACAAACCAAACAGGAACAGTCTGTATCTCTTTTTTTTAGCAATATATATGAGCACAACTGAGCAATAAATCCAACCAAGAAATGGCCTGACTGAGAGCAATACAATGACAAATAGCAAATGCTTTATTCTTTCACATGAGTTTAGGATGTGCTACCTTCAATAACTCCTATTGTGAATTTGACTCAGCAGCTGTCAAACTCAATGACTAACAAAAATTAACACTTTCACCCTCGTAATTACATGAACAAATGCTGTGGTGCCTGAGCAAAGAGGGCCTGATGAGCTGTTTATGGAGCAAAGCAGGTCTGCGGGTAATAAATGTTCTTAAGCCTTTAATTTGAACAATCTGCGCTGATAATTAAATGTAATTTCATGGAAGCATTCAGTGTTTAAACAGTGCGGGGAGGAGAGAGAGGAAAACTGTGTTGTTTTTACAAATCGTTTATATATCTTAATTTAAAAAACCTCTCAATATAGATGTGCTGCAGCACATTTATCAGCAGATAGGATTAGTCATTAGTTAAATCTCCAAAATGTGACAATCTGAGCTATGCTCACACTAATAGATTAAAACCAAAAATATCCATCTTTGACTTTTTGTACATGTCTTCCTATATTGTCCAAATGCAGAATCAGCTTTCAAATGAGCTGTAGCACCATGCCCAGGTGTCTTACAGGCTTGTTTAGGAGCGTTGTGTTTCACAACAAAGCAAGAGTACACATGTGCATCAGCGCATGCAGCGTTTTCATTGCCATCCATCTGTACCGCAGCTCGTCACTATTGTGTATCCAGGATACAAAGTGTGACTGTAAAAACAATGACCTGGACTATCCCACAAAACCCAGCTGTAGTGGACAAGATCAATATTGCTCATCTCATATTTCCTCTGGCTGCAAACGCAGCATATGTTGCAGTGTTTCCTTTGTTTTCTCACCGAGCTATACAAGCAGGAAGCTTATTTGTGTACAGATTTTACTGCAAACCCCCATTTTTTTCACAAATAAAAACACAAACTCACAATCAATTCCATTCATGTTCCAATAATGTTCACTTATTTGTTGTTGAATTTTGGGAATACATTAAATCCATGACATATTTCAAATGTGTCTCAGATATTGATGGGCCTTGATGTCGCCTTACCTCCACTAAGCCTTGTAATATCCTCACAAAAATGACACACCCATAGTGGACTCGAGCAGCAGAGGGGATGAACATGTTGAGAGTGGAGGTGAGGACGATGGCTGCACCAAATACCCTGAAAACGTTACAATCACAAACATGTTGCATGAAGGAATAAATACACAGGACTTGGGCCTTTGTGCAACCCATCACATTAAACAAAACCATGTCAAGGCAGCTTTCTCGGCATGACTATTTTTAGGATATTTTGGCCTTTTGGGAAAAAATACAAATTTCACAGTATTTCTTTAAAAAGAGTGCAAAAAACAATAAACATAAATTTATTCTGAGTATCAGTGTTTTCACTTCATTGTCACAATAAACGGAAGAAATCTGCTTATTTTAAGCTCCCGTGGAGAAAAATCATCACTGCATCTGAAATGAGCGCGTAATGACGCGGGTTCGTGTGGCGTGTCCTCGGACCTGATTGGCCCGCTGTCACACGCGCCTTCTTGACGTCAGCGAATAAATATTTTAGGCTGCGACGCCTTGTTAACGCTCGCGTAGGTGCGCATGTGTCGCCTAGCAACCGTTCTCACTTCGCCGCCGCTTAAGAAATGTGCTCCTCATGAGGAGTGACATTTCATTTCAATCTGACGCGGAGCCAGAGCGAAGCCGGCTATTTATTGATGACTATTTCTGCAACATTTCCCTGTTATGACTGACTAATCTCCAGGAAAGTGATTCATTGACTCTGTCACTGCTGGTTAGGAAAAATAGTTCGCATTTGTGTGGAAAGCAAACGAATAAAGAGCGTAACATAGACATTTTTTAAGCGAGCAGCTGTGACAGTGGAGTGAGGCCATCCATTAAAGCCTGCTTCTCATTTACGTCTTCTGGCCCCCTCGTGTTTGGGAGAAAGGGGCCCAACCCTAATCCAACCGGGGCTGCTGGTGGGCACCACACTGATTGATTAGTCATGTCAATCAGGTGTGGATGCAATTTGGAGGCGGGAGAAAACAATTTAAGAAGAAGTGGGCCTGTGAAAACCTGGTAATTCTGTAGTTTCTTTAAAAAAAATGATGAAAATTAGCCCACCTAAATATAATTTGTTATCATAGTCATGTCCAGTTTAATGTTTGCTCATTTTTTGTTGTTGTTTTCGTATCGCAATATTAGACAATAATTCACGTTCAGGCCAATATCCATTAATACTCCATTAACAACGCGTCCATAGCAAACAACTTATCACCAGGATAGTAAATGTAGCCCAGCCCTGGAGGAGTCTGTGTCAGTATCCAGTCTCCTTCAACACAAAGCCCTCAGCATCGAATAAAATAACGCAGCGTCGCCTCAGCCATAAACCGTGATTATCATCGCCGACGTGCTGGCAGGGCTCCTGCGAATTGAAGCCTTTGGCGACGGGGGCCGGGTCTGGTATTCATGCCCTGAGAGAGCGGAGGATTAGACCGGGCTCCCCCCCGGGAGCTCATTAACAGGTGGCAGAGAGCCCTGACACCGGCAGCGGCGGGCCTGCCAGCCCGGTGCTCCCTCCCCAGCAGCTCGGAGGAGCCGCAGACTGTCTGCCGGCTTCTTGCAGAGATGACACTCTGCCTCCAACAAAGAGAAATGCCTGCTCATTTTACAACGCAGCCAAGGATGACTCGGCGCTTTTCTTTGTCGGAGGGTTCGCTTGCGTTTCATCACATTTTCTTTTGTTCTTGACTGAATCCTCAAAGCTCAATTTCCGTTTGTTTTTTTGCCTTTTTTTATAAAAAAAAAAAAAATCAAGAACCAACGAAGACATTACACCAAGGGAATCACTTGGCGATCCAAGCTTCCTGTTTGAATTTGCCACCATACAGGCCTTAAAAATGCATTAAAACGCCTCATGAACATGGCAGTGTTTAATTCATGACGCTCCACCTGTGAGCACCACCTACCTGTTCGCCGCCAGCCTGGAGGATATGTATCCTCCCGGGATTTGTGTCACGATGTAGCCCCAAAAGAAAGAGCCGTGAATTAACCCCACCGTCTCCGGATCCCAGTTGAACTTGGCTTTCTGGGGGATCAAACGGGAAACGAAAGCAGGGGTTAAAAAGGAACAACGCGGTGGTGAATCGGATTATTTGTCCATTTTTTGACTGTATTTTTTTTTGAGAGACGAATCTACTGAACCTATTCTCAAAATGGAAGGATGGCCCGTAGGTCGGCCTGTTTCATAAAGGCCCTAAACCGTTTATTTCCATCGGATGCTTTCAATCAGATTGCTCTTGGATCCTATTTTATTTGGTAACTATAGTAACCAAGATAAGACGAAGAAGTTGTATGACAGGTGTTTGGAAATTTAAAAAAAATGTGGATGCAATTGAGTGTTCTCAACACAAATAGGCCTGTTTCAAACGCAAAACACTTCGTTATTGGTTTTGATCAAGAATTGCAAGTGTGGATTATCTCTGTGTGCATTATGGATGATTTTGCACTCACAAACTATGAGTCGCTTTTTAAATTGGCTTCAAAGGGATCTGCTTGTAAAATAAGAAAAGACGTTCAAATGCCATTTATTGGGCATGCGCAGTGGGTCCTGATCTATTTGGCAATAAACCTTCAATCACGTGGATTGATATTGCTTCATATATGTGGGTAGAACACGTGTGTTTTCTGTCAGAATAGAATCTTCGATCACACATGGTTTGTTTTGTTTTGGGCTTTGTTGCGTTTCAGTAAAACTAAAGTCAGTTTGGGAAACACCAATAAATCCAAATTGATCTCAAGAAGTCGTTTGCAAATATGTACAAGAAGGCTGGGATTTACTTGATGGGAAATGAAGAAAACGGCCTAAATGGGCAGTGTGAGGCCTTGCTCCTTCTGCTGCTCCCATGAATCTACTATGTTTCCCTCTGTCTGTATCCTGGTTGCTGATAAAACTCTCAGTCTCTCCCACAGTGAGCCATGCGCCCTGCCTCCGCTGGTGAACAGCGTGCTGCCGTTGCCACACCTCTTTGATGATGATCTTGCCGTTCTGGTGGATGGTGCTGTTGTTGACCATGCCCACGATGGCCACGCCCAGGTTGCATCGGATGCCGAAGGAGATGCAGAAGCCCAGGCCGCTCATGATGGCGATGATGTAGCGGCGAGGCAGACCGAAGCACTTGCAGTCGCACAGCGGGGGCTTCTTCTCCGCGGCCTCCCGCGGCCGCCCATCCTCCGTCAGCTCGATCACCTCCCCGGTTTTCTGCTTCCTCTCCACCACCCTGCAACAGCCAGGTGAGGACGACACTGACGTGGAGCTCCCCCAATAAAGGAGGACCTCAGCGCCCTCACGGTGGTCCAAAGACAATTAGATTCCTCACTTAAGAATAAGATTTAAAAAAAAGCCCTTTTTGCTTTAACGTTATTTCCTGGTGAACATTGGTAAGAAACAGGGTTGTGATTGGCAGGATAATATTCACGCAATGTTATACTGTGGAGAAAACGCAGGGACATGCAGAGTCACCATCATACACCAGCTCCAAGGCGGTGAGGCCTCCTCAATGGAGGAGACGCTTCACCGTCTCATCAAGGAGACACGTCTGCAACACGAGTCTCCGGGCTTGATAGACCAATACAAACCCCATTATCGGACCGTGTGTTTGCTCTGACTCCTGCAACGTAACAATGACAAACCATACAGGGCCAGCCTGTATGGTGGGAGACATGGGGTGGTGGTGGTGGGGGGGCATGTTCCTGACTGTACCGCATTGCAGCAGCCCCCTCACTTTCTCTCTCATTAGCATTCAGCGGCGGAGCAGCAGCTCCAGCCTGCAGACACATGTCGGTGGGCTTTCCTCAGACACCTCCTCTCTCTCTTTTTTCCTTTCCAGGAAAACCATCTCTCCACGCTGTCCGTCCGAATAAACCATGCTAAACTCAAACGTGCATCCCTTCATTTAAACGTGTGTTTGCTGCAAACGAAATATCAGGTTAAAGGCTCATTTAAATGGTTGCAGAATCAATAATAAAAATACAATCCAGTGTGAAATAAAGCTCCTGTTTTTTTTACATCCAAAATGCTACACACACACTGCATTGGAATGTTTCTCAATGACAAACAATGTCTTTATATTTTCTCAATGTTCACATCAAAAGTCCATGTGTGTAAAGCATAGGAAATGAATTCACAAGAGATCAGACCGAATCTCGATTTAACTGGGCGTAGAAAATGCAATTATTCAGCTGCGTGCGCAGACAAAAATCCAGAATAAAAGAAAAACATTAATACATCCATCAAGACTAAAAAAAATAACTGATGGGCTGGGACATTATAAGGAATTCAAGCTGCCGCGTTGTCGGTGCTGTTTATTTTCGTGTGTGCGTCACTGCACTGAGAGGTTTAAAAAGAAGCCGTCTGGAATTGTGAATGAATCCTGCCTACAAAATTCTTGCGTGGCCCCCGCACGCTCCTGTGGAACCTGTCTGCCAATAAGATCCATGTACGGGCCCCTACATCAGGATTCGGTGGCATCACACACACACACACACACACACACACACACACACACACACACACACACACACACACACACACACACACACA
>JAUESF010000001.1:16157314-16179768 GCA_032274765.1 Malacoctenus tetranemus | reverse complement strand
TGTTTGGCACTCTATCAATGAAACTGAGGTGAATTAAGACCTCTTTTTAAAAGGAACGTCAACCTGACGTCCACTTGTGAAGGCATTATCGATTGAGGTGGATCAATTCTTTGCGTCTGTAGAAACGTTTGGAGGAACGCCATCGTGGCTGAAGAATTGGCATCGAACAGAAGAATCTGGGCAGCGAACAATCACAGCCTGTCATTACATAAAAATAGCTGATGCTGGAGGAGGAACTCCACAGTTCAGCCTTTTACAGTTCAGCCTTTTAGAGTTCAGCCTTTTACATTTCAGCCTGTCCGAAACTCCTGAACCTCAAACTGCTCAAACGTATTTCTTTTGTTTACGTTGACGTATTTGTGTGTCGAAACTGCGAACCTCCATAGCTCAAAGGTTGAATCACGAGTCGATTGTTTGTTGTTTATTTGTATCCTACATGTACCTGGTGAAAAGAGCAAAAGCCTCTTGAGAGAGAGCATTCAGTTCAACAGAAGCGAGTGTTTTATTCTGTATTTATACTGTATCCAATGGTCTTGATTGTAGTGTTGTTATATCATTGTATATAATGTAGATCTATATGCAACATCATACCCTGAAGCCATCCAATATGACAACAAGATAAATATAAACAAGAGATGCTCTTAATGTCTGAATGTATAAAGACATTTGCAGCCGTTTCCTTCTGACTTGTGTTGACTTTGTTGATGTGACCCTTCTTGTAAACAATGAACAACAAGCCCTGGTTTAAGCCCTGGACAATAAAAAGGTAACTACAGCTCAGAGTGGAGCAGTGGAGCTGAACTCCACCCAGCTTGTTTATCAGAGCCTCGCATCCGCCAACAGACGAGCCTGCGACGGGCGTGAACGCTGCTCGTTACAGTGTTAATCAATCCTCCAGCAGGCTAATGAGGAAGTTAGAAGTTGTATTGTCAGGCAGCAAAGCAACAGAAATCTGGTTTAATCTGTGCTCCGAATTAATGGCCCGTCTGTCCGCTGTAAGGCCTCATTACCGCACCGACAGGCCAACGGGCAGACATCAGGCTCACGGCTAAGCAGCAGCACTTTCTGTCTGCTTCTCTGGGAGAACTGAGAGGAGCTCTTTGGGAGAAAACAAGTCCTGTGACTCAGCAACAAGCGTCGTCCACAACCACAGACCGTACATCTAAACAAACATCTAATAAAGTCTGACTGAAGCGACCTGGTGGCGACAAAGTTTCTTTGACATTTTGGAAATAATAGGAGCCACACAACAGAACTCACCTCTGAGTTTCCAGGCAGAGGAACTCTCTCTGATGACAGATTCACGCCATTTCCACTGCTGTCATCTGGAAGATAAAGACAATCAATGTCAGCACGATCAACATGTATAGAAACAGTCTCACAGAGTGCTTAATTAAAGCTTCGCCACGTTTTTAGAAGTCAACATGAAAGTGTTTTAAAAATACTTCTGATTAAGCATACTATCTACTGGAGACAGCAGCAGATTAAAAAAGCCTTTTTGGCAGAACTAAAGGAGGTTTTTCCTCTGATTGGTTGACTTCTGACCACTTAAACACCAGCTTTAAGCTTGCTGTCAGTTGGTATAATTCTACACTAGCTTTATCACTTTCTTCAGTTGCTGCTCTGTGTGCTTGAGGGCGTGCGTGCGTTTGTGTTTGTTGCAGATAACCACATGAGAACGTCCACGCTGAGCTTGTATTACAGATCCTAAATAAACTCTGTGTTGTGTACTTTATGGCACATCTCTGCCAATCCTTTATGCTTTTGATTTGTGATGTTTCTACATTTCTTTTATGTCGTGACTTGTGAAACTTGAGTGTGATCTGTACATCTTAATGGCTTCCAAGAGGAGGTTGATGTACGATCAGTCCGACAGAAACAGCACACAACACTAGCACACCAAAAGCCTTTCCGTTTGTGAACAAACGGCAGCCTTCACTTTTCCCACCTCAACCTCCTGCCGGTACGAGCACTCGAACCAACACTAAAACAATATTTAACAAATAACATCTTGTGCTCTCACGCTGACATGCAGTCATTAGTCTAAGCTAAGATGAGCTCGTTCTCTCCATGCCCGGTATGGATGATAACAGCGAAGTCTGGGTGAACTCTCCGTCCATCCCTTTAAGAGGATCAGCCAGTTTGGAGTTGATCTCAGCCTGACTCAAGTTTATAAGGGCCCAATAAAAATCTTGGAACTGACGCAGACTCTGACCATATAAGACGGCAGCGAGCTCAGAGAGAGATGACAAAGGCTGCATCAGATACACACACACACACCAATGGGCACACACGTACACATGCGATGACACACAGCATTCCTCCAGCCTCTCTCTCCCCCTCTCTCTCTCTCTCTGCAGATTAGAGCAGGGGAATGTGCTCGTGTAGCACGCTGCTCTGCTCTCTGCCCAATCCCCTATTATTCCTGAATGGTGGGAAAGAGGCACTTCCTGTGGGGGAGGTTGCATGAAGACATTGGTGAAGGGGGCGTGGAGCTAAAGGCTGGAGTCACTGCTGCAGCACCAGAAGTCCAGCCCCTTTCATCCAATTAAAGAAATGCACTGGACACACAAGGAACACAGAGATCTGTCGGCAGCCTCGACCCAGCCGTGCACGTAACAGCTCCGCATTAGCCACGAAGACCTGAGAGACAGCGACGTCAGCCAATCACAGAGGGGCCGTGGTCTCTGCATGCTAATGATAGACCTTCATACTCACTGGATAGGAATGAAAATATGCCATGTCACTTAAACTGTAGGAATCCCCGAGATACACGGAGGCCAAACGACACAGGTTTTTTTCCACTGGGCTTGTGGGAAGCAGCTCCGACTCCGACTGACTTTCTTTCTGGTTTTGTTTTTTTTTCTTCTTTCCTCTTTCGTCTGGCTTTTTTGGTCTAAGTCCAAGTGTGCAAAGGCAGTTATCAGAGCCTGACCTGTGCAAACAGTAGCAAAGCCCCCTCAGTGAGTTGTATCCATTTCCACAGAGACAAATAAATACGAGAGGAACAGAGAAACTCTCCTTCTGTCTCGCTGAGCAGCCACAGTTAGACAGACACTCTTGGCTTGCACAGATGGGTGTTTACTATAAATAATTGCATTACGCTAGACTTGAAGGGCAGTCGTAGACTTTCATAATAACCTGATGACTAACAGGCAATTCAACCCAACACACATTAAAGTAGATGTCCTGCATACGGCTTTTTAACCATGAAAACACTGTGAACCACCATTCCTGTACATTTGTACATGTGAACATACAAAGAAGTGAGCTGGCTTGGCAGTGATCACAATAAAGGGCCCTCATTTCCTGAATGCCCAACCTCATCCACATGCAGGACACATGTACATCCCACCATCGCTGCTCTGTGAAACTCAGAGGAGGGTCCTACGATGCCACCAAACTAACACAAACGTATTTCTGACACGACAAAAGACTTATTTCGAGTGTTGTTTGAGCAACTTCATGCGAAGTTAGTAGATTTCCTAAAGTGAGGCGCTTTGAAAGCTGAAGACTGAAAGCTGAGTTTTGTTTCACACAAGATTTACAGTCCACACACCAAACGATGAACTTTGTTTGTTTTCCATCTTCAGAGTGTTATTAGGCCTCTGATAAATATGTCGGATCTGGGAGCTAAAACAACTGAGAGCTGGTGATTTTCTCTGAACAAACATAAAGCTCCGGCGATAATTATTTCCAATTTCCATTCAGACCATAAAGAGGTTGCACGAGAAGCCAATTTCCTGTAGATTCTTTGCTCTAGTTCACATAAAGGAGGAAATGATACCCTGGACACTGAAGACACGATTCTTTCCTCCCTCATAAAGCAAATGTTCACTGAACCATAAATTACAGAGGATGTCGAGTGTTATTGTCTGCTCAGATTCACAAGGAAGATATGGAATAGATCACGACTGATGAGGAACATAATTAGAACTTGTCTTAAATGAGAAATTAGCAGTGGAAATATTTTTTTTCTGTTTATCATCTTCACAAAGTAGGAAGAAGTTGTGAGGTGTACAGTGATAAAATGTACAAAATCAAATGACGAGTGTTGCTGATCAGGTTATTGTTATCATTTCGTCTTTAAATTGCACGAACAAAAAGGTATTTGTTGAATCTCTGACTTCACCCCGAATACCTCTAAAACAGGAACCACTGGTTGGATTTTCTGATGCAGTATTTTCAGAATTGAAAGTTTGAACCTGGCTGATGCTTTGTCTGTCTTTTTGTGATAAGTCATCAGTTATTTTACCTCTATTGTGGGGGAATAGAAAACCAGCGAGGAGGGATCACTCTGAATAATTAAAGAAGCACCAAAGGAAATTCACAGCACTGGCCAACAGTAAATCGAGGTCACTCGTGCCAATGTTTGAATCTCTGGAAGAGGTCTGCTGATTGTGCAGAGCCGACAGTGTTTCTGTTGACACACTCAAATATGAAAAGATTCCACTGTAAATGACGCCAAATCCTGGATTTCACAACAGCACGGTGAGGTTTCCGCTCCTCATGACAGCCGTTGCCCGTGGACAGACTCTCTGGCTCTTCTTCGTGAGTGATCCCCTGCTGAGGTGCACATTTCGTCGGTCCACAACGCGTGTAACTGTCAGGGCGGCTCAGCAAAGCCCAAACTGAGTCATCGCGACAAATATTATGAAAGGGAAGTCGTGCTTCTCAGCCTGAATCACCATCCAGGGTTCAGCTCGTCTCTGGCGGGAGGATGTGAAAGAATAAGGCAGCCACCCACTTACCCACACACCCATACACACTTCAGCACACATAAGCACAATACATAACGTGTGCTTTACATGAGTAAAAGTGACTCGAGTCATTGACTTGAGTACTCCAGTCAGGAACGGCTCTTTGTTCAAATACTGACAAACACTTTGCTTGATGTATCAGATGGTATCAACTAAAGAACAACAGAGAAATCGGAATATCAGTCGTTCAGAAAATATAGATCAACTTTTAACTCGATGTAATAATTGGATTGAAATTAAGTTAAAGGTATCTCAAACAAACTGAAATACGAGACAGTATTAAATGCTACAAGGACTTGTTACAACTTTCACTGGCAAAGTAATCAACTGCTGATAAATGTCATTCGTTGCTAAAAGATTGGCCGTTGATGATGACTTTTATTGTGAAAGTACACTAAGTCCAGCTTCACTCACATCTTCTCCATAGCTTGATGCTAACACTCTGTGGGAGTTTGATCTGCTAATGAAGTTTAATCAGTATGAGAGGAAGGGCTTTAGCCTCCATTTTTACTGCCATTCAAATAATTCAGCAGTGTTGCAGATGTGTCGACTGGAGAGAAGCTCCTCTGAACCCACAACAGCAAACTCCCCTGAACTACCCTCTGACCTCATGATTACGTCTATATTTTTGATACTGTACTTACACTTACCTGATTCTAATGTACAACAAACGTTAATACTCAACTTTTGCTATTTCTAGAGTGTATTATTGGCATAACCCTAATACAATATTGTATTCATATGATAAAAATTGCTAACAAACAATTATTTCACGGATGATGTCACTTTATCTACAGCAGAGATCATCTGCTCACTGGTTTAAAACATTGCCAATCAGGTTCAAATGCACCCGGTGATTCCACTGACACAGATCTGTAGAGCTAATTCTGCGTTGCTTGATGAATGCACATCTGTTCATGGTACAAATGGTCAAATCATTTAGCCCTAATTAAGACACCGAACGCAAGATGCCTCATTGCAGCGTATGAGCGCATGCACTGGTGCAGATGTGACACCTCAGCCATGAACGCAGCACATCTGACGACCAGGAGCCTGAAAATGAAGCAGATACAGACGGCGACGCAGGCCGATGGAGCAGACGCATGTGGACGGACATCTGGGTCTGATTAGCAGGACTCACCAGAGAGCGGCAACAAAATTAGCACAACATAGCAGAAGCGAAAAAGGCGGTCCGCTTCTGAAGCGGAGTCGTGACAGCATGTGGACAGACAGAGAGTCAACAGCAGGTGGGGACGAGGGGACGGACAGACAGGCGTCACACAAAGCCTCTGACCTGCCCGTACCTGAGTGCAGGTTGATCCTGTATGCGGTCAACACAGCAGGACCATCTTTAAAAAGGACAGACAGACAGACAGAACAGGGTTAGAGGATGAACTGTAGGTCAGGAGATGTAAACACACGGTGTTATCAAGCACCAAGGCACTCTGCACAGTGGGATTAACAATGTCACTGTCAGGACGGCACCAGGCTCCACTGAGGCCGGCTAATACGGAGGAAATGAACAAGCTGAAAGCTCAGCGGGGCCTTTTTTTTTATCACTGGTGGCAATCAGAGCAGGCTCTCCATCTGTTACAAAGCACCGTGATGACCTGAGAAGAGCACAAACTGTTGTGTACCTTTGATTTCATAACACAAAAATTGTTTTCTACGATGACTCAATGGTCCTGTGTGGGTGTCCACGCAGGACACCTAATAACAGCTCCTGTGTAGCTCTCTCTCTCTGTCTCACATTGAGACTGCCCAGCTTGCTCCACTCAAACAAATAAAGCTGTTTTTATGCGATTAAACACTCTTCAGAGAGTTGTGTTGCCTCGCACCTCAACAAACGCGCCCAACACAGACGTTCCTCAAGGGACAAATTTGTCACAGTCGGCACAACAACTCGTCCCATGTTGGGAGTGTTAGGTAGGTGCCAAGTGAACAAAGAGAAGGAAGGAGTAAGCCGACCTGCATGTGGGCAAGTCTTATTATTTCTGTGCAATCTGCACTGAAAGGTGGCTGCGTGTGCAGAAAGTCATCGTCACATGACTGACTCGTTGACAGTGCATTAGGGAAGAGTGGCTGGCACTCGGGTGAGAGCCGGCGTGGTGTTGAACTCAAACATAAAACTTCATTTGAGTCCCGATAGTGCAGCAGGAACTGTTTGCACCACGTTACAGTAAAACCACAACATCCTGAGCTCAAACTTCGCCCCGAGTCTACTCGAAGAAAACAGCCTCTCTATCCGTCACCCCACATTTCCTGCCAGCTCAGTTCAATATATTTAGAAAAAAAAGATGACATTTGTCATGGTTGCACCAGGCTTGTTTAGTCAACAGGATTTCAAGTTTTGTGTCTTATCTTCAGGATATTATTGTGCCAAAGAAGAGACTTCCTGACAACTTGAAACAAGCAAGAATGCCGCACCCAGAAGAAGTCACATTTAGGGTCGGGAGGGATCGCGTGTTATCTTCTAAAGCCACAACATTACACATATGAAAGACACAGTCTTTGACATCTCTGAGAGTCTGTTAAGGGAGCATAGCTCTGTGGAGGAATGCTGCTTAACACAGATGTTTGTTTTGTTTTTAGTATGCATTAAAACCTCATTGTTTTTTGATATGATTCATAGAAAAATAATGCAAGAGGGGAAGAAAGGTGGTTGTTTTGCTCCCTTATGCAACTCATGCAGAGTGATGCTGTCAGGCAACATGTGTACTCCTCCAGGCAGTCCTGTCCTATAAACAACCCCCATAAATAAAACATGATTGAATGGCCGGCGAGAGTGGCTGTTGTCCATCATCTCCACGATTCATGGCAGTGTAGCCGCACAGCAAACGGGCTGCTCCAGAGAGGAGACAAACCGCAGCTACCAACTAAGACAACACTATGAAAAAGGTTTTAATACACAACAGTGTTTGTTCCAGCAACACAAACAGCTTGACTTTAGCCGTCTTCCAGTTTGTTGTGAGTATTTATGAGCTGCTCTCCAGTGCTGTATCATGCCTCTATCAGAAAGGGAAATACAATTACGAGGCTTGTTTCTATAGCAACCCCTTGGCTCTGGTTCACCTCGGGATGACTTCATTGGCGAGGAGACAAGAAAGCAGCGTGAGATCACCTTAAAAGGAGGTGAATCCCTGGAAAAATGAGCAATTACGATCAAAGACACTCAAAAGGAAAGAAGTGAACACAATTAAAACCTTTACAGGATCCGGATAAAGACACGATGCGACAGGTGCATCAAGGGGACTCAAAAAACACCCAGCAGAATATATGTTTCCTCAGTGCAGCAGTTCAGCGATAACTGCATGGAAACCAGTGTTTGTGCAGCTGTGACACGCTTCAAACACGTCCAGTTACAGCAGGGTGAGGACGGACTCTGTCTCCTCCTGTGTGTTTCCTCCCTGTCGTGTGGCTGAAGGTTCGCTCTGATAAGAGCGCCAACAAAGCTGCGACAGAGTGAGACCAGTCTATTAGTGCGCAGCTCCACACAGATAAACAGGCTGCTGGCTCCATTACCTGCTCTCTCATTAACACAAAAAAAAGAGCAGAGGTACAAATGAAAAGGCTCTGAGTGAGATTATACCAGGGTCACTCAACTCTCCTTTATGCTCCATGAGTGTTGGAGAACAAAGGCCGTTTATTGTCTTTCATTTGCTTTAAAACTCATCCAGCGATGCAGCGACGTCCATGCTGTCACTTCATCCAGCTGATGCATGTGCAGCACGGATTCAACTGAGCTTATTAATGGTGTCATTTTATTGTGTGAGAGAAGACGACTCAATACATTTTTGGAGAATGAGAAACTCCTCCATTGAAAAGCAAACTACAGATTATATTGAAATGGTGGAGTGACTTTTGGAACGATCCAAAATCAGGCTCGCAGGTGGAAATAAACACCTGAAGACTCTCTTCTTCATCTTCCTCATCCAACTACAGGTTGTCAGGAGTTGGCGCTGAACATTGAGCTACAGCGTCAAGGACTCGAGCATCCCTTTTAGACAGTGAGAGGAGGTCCAACTATGAAGAAAGATGAGGGAGAACATGCAAACTCTCCACAGACGTGAGTGCAAGTTTCTCTGTTCGCAGAGTTGAAGTGATTCACTGCCACTTCAAAAAAATATCTATTTCATGACGTCATTAGATGTATTCACCACAGTGTAAGAACACTGTACAACAGTCTAGAAAAGCTTTCAGTGTGATTCAGAAGACACAGCCGATCGATGGTATTTGAGTTTATTTCCTAATTGATTTGATTCTGTGGTAATCAGGACTTTCAGACTTTCTCCAATGCATTCAAGTCTTCGTTTGACAAGCAGAGGTCAAACAGGATTATAGGTCAATGCAGGCCAAACACTTCCTGCATGTCTTGGAGCATCATCACTGTAACTTTGTGAGTGGATCTCTGCAGTAATCTGTCTATGCTGATTAACAAATACTTAGGCTGGACTTTACATTAACAGAGGTGATTAAAAAAAAAGAGTCAAATAAAGTGTTTCAGTCAGCGAGTCGAATCAGACGTGGATTCTCTGAACTGGGACACGACTGTTTGGGTACCGTCTCAGGATGCTGACACGTGTCCTCGCCGCTGGACACCCAGGAGGCGTCTGTGAATCAATCTCCGACATCCCAGTGAAAGCCAATTTTTTCCAACTCATGCATTGTTAATAAGATTTACTGAAAGCAATCAATCTTCAACCACAGAAAACTGCCCTTTTTCCTTCTGTCAAGCCTCAGGTTTCCTTCAGATTAGGGGACGTATTAAATTTCACACTGGTACGATAAGAAAAGCATTCTCGTTTTCACGATCAACAAAATGTACCATTTACAGACACTGATACCGCCCCGTATCGTACCGCTCCACAGTAAATCTCTATCCTCTATCCAGAGCTGCGTTTACGTGCCATTCTTATGCAACAATGTACATTGAAACACGGGAAACGCATGACTTAAAGGACCACAAGCTGACGCTCTTACATCACATGGGCCTCTATAGAAATTTAAACAAACCATCTTTAGCCATTTCTGTTGTTCTCAGAGACTGAACGAGACCTGTGTGATTTGACTGATTTGTCGAGAAACGCCTCTGTAATCAACTGACCACACAGATGACTGATTGACCCACAAGGGTGCGTTATGTATAAAGTAACACACTGGGACTGAAGAACAAGCATTTGTTGACTCACCTTTGACCATCTCATCGTTTGTTCTTATCTGAATCACCTCAGAAAAACCTCAAGATACGTGGGCTTCTTCAGGATGAGCCCGCTGCTGCAAAGTGTCCTCGGTACTGATGCGACTGCGTTAATCCAACCTGGTTAGTCTAAAAAAACTACCTGCATCACGCTTCAGTTTGGGAATCACCTGCCAGTGAGTGCTCCCAGAGACCAGGGGGAGTCCTTTAAAGTGACACACATGCAGTGAAAACACACACTCACACAGGAGGATGAACTCACACCTCTTGATGTTTTTGTCTCCTCACTTCTCCTGGGACTCACTCGCTGTAACTCACATCCCAAAATAGGCAGTGGTAGAGGACACATCCAGTCTAAACAACGAGGCAATAGAGTCCAAGTGATATCTTTAACGGGATTTGGACTGTGTTCGCTGAATGTGGAGTTTGCATCATCTCCATCATGCTAAATTGTAATTTTGAAATGAGGACGCAGTCTTTAAAAGTCTGTTTTAATTGTGTTCTTCCCTCAATGGGATAAAGATTGCCATCTACTCAGCTACTTTGCGGGAGCAGCGACCACATGCAGCCTTAAATAACAGCGCTTTTAGCGGCGGACACGAGCCACGATAACTCACAGGACAGCGATCCCCAGACGGCGGGACGGCTCCCGCGCCGGTGTTCATCGGATTACCTGTGATCTGCGAGTCCGTGGCGCTCTGCAGCTCGATCAAAGTTTCATCCTTCGTCTTCCCGGTAATTCGCCTCATAGCGGCTGGCGGCGGCGGCGGCGGCGTGAGTCTGAAGGCTTTCACCCCCTCATCTGAGTGGGGGGCAGGCGGGCGGGCAAGGGGGGGAGGCAGCGGGATCCTGTCGGCTCGGGGAGGAAGCCACCACGCGAGCGATGGTTGATCCGATCAATCGCGCTCGATGGCGGGTAAACGGATCATATTGATGAAAACAGAACAAAAAAGAAAGGAGACAGGGACTGAGAGTGTACCCTACTGGGCTCCGTGCCGCTACACGAGCACACCAGGCACGGATAAAGGGGAGTGGCAGGAGGGTGGTGTTTTTTTTTTTTTTTTTACTGTCGGCAGAATTATGACAGAGAGCGTCTGAGAGGCATCAGGAGAATAAAGAAAGCGTCTGAAGGATCAGTGATGTTGCACCAGGTTCGTGTGGCGTCTCGGATGGCTGTGAAAGCTGCAGGACGCCCCAAATGAAGGCGATCAGGTTACCTGTAAGACCACCGCGGGGGAAAAGACCAACAAGGCTGTGAGAGAGAGAGAATTCGTCACAACAGGGACACCTTGTGGCCATTTATGTCACACACATCTTTCAATTAATCGACTATATCTGGAGGGGGTGAGAATTTCCGTGCTCTTTCGGTTTAGACTCCGTCCCTTAGGACGGACTGGCACCTGTTTAACCCTTTAACTGCCCTCTCAAACAAATAGTGGAGCAGTATTGTGTTTGCACCTAAGGTTGGGCGGGGCCAATGCATCTGCATGTAACGTGGGGCAATGCCAGTGCTTGCTTCAGAGGGGGCCAACGCACTTGATTGTAAAATGAAGAGGACGAATGTAGACAAACACAGTGAGGGGCGGAGCCAAAGCATCTACACATTAGGTGGCACCAACGCAAGCTGAGGCAGGGCCTTTAAATGTGAAGTGGCAGGGCCAATGCACGCTAAGGCCAGGCCAGTAAGTTCAGACATGACATTGGGGGGAGGGGGAGGGGGAGGGGGGGCAATGCTTTTTAAATGTAACGAGGGGAAAGACCAGTGCGTTTATATGTAATGTACATTGGGGTGAGTGCATGGGGGGTGGGACCAATGAGTTCAAATGTAATATGGAGTGGGACAAATGTATTTCAATGTCATGTGGGGTGTGGTAAATGCATTTAAGGACCCCAGGAATAGCAGGTTAACACTGAGGTTGAACCAGGGACCTTCTGATCTTCAGACCAATACTCTAAATGAACTATTCACCCTGGGTTCTGTTCAAGGGTTTTCAATAAATTTAGCATAGGGTCCGGGTTTGAGTTGAGGACTGGTTGAAAAAGAAGGAGCCTTCTAAGGTGCCTGACGATTGCAGGTTAGTCTTGATCGTTAGACCAATACTCTCCAGCTGCGCCTTTTTGTCCTGGACTTTGTCAAAGGGTTTGGTTTAATTAAAGGACTGGTGGAAAAATCCTGGTCCTTCAAATAGAATGTAGGGTGCAGCCAATGCATGCTGGGATTGGGCTAATGATTTTAAATGTGATCTTGGGGTGGGGCTAGTGGATTCAGATGTGGGGGCTAATATATTAAAAGGTATGTGAAGATAATTGTTTTCACTGTATCCAAATTATATATATTAAATTTGCTCACATCTAAGTCCCTCAACAATCATCAACATGCATCAAAGAACAGCTTTGGGATCACAGCGAGCCCACCAACACACCCCTCCAACTACACTAGTGCAGGTTAATGGGCTGGCTGACCTTACTGACCCACTCAGCAGATTAAACAAATACTGATGAGAGCCATTAATGTGTCTGAATCATATTCAACGCAAATCTCAGCTGCTGTTTGACGACTTAATGGAGGCTCTGGCCACAAATCCCACAGTCCCAGAGTAATAAGCTGGTCACAAAGAGTTTTGCAAAAAGCATGTGAACCCCCCCCCCCCACCCTCCGCCATTACCCTCCATCAGAGTCTTGTCACAGGTGGACAACACACTCCAAAACGGAGATGTGACATCATTTGTACTGTTGGCAAAACTAAAACCCTTTTTAGGCAAGTTATATAATCAGTAACCTCGAGTCACTTTTGGGGAGTGAGACAGGAAAACATTTCTTTTTCCAGCAAGTTTATTGGCTCATCGTCTCTGTTAACAGGAAGAACTAATATGATTTGTAAGATTATGCTGAAAAAAAGGAATTTCAAGACATATTTAAATTTTCTTTGTGACAACTTTAATGGGTAAATGGGTAAATTGCCGATAAACAATCAGATGAACAATCACCTACTGAGCCAATTTTCTCAACCCTAATTTTTCATGTTAATCCATCTTTTTTCAAATCTTCAGGTTCCAATTATGCAACTACTTGAGAAACTGCATTTACAAATAGAACAGTAAACACCTCACTTTATTGTTCATCTTAAGTTTTAATGACTGCCTTTAATGAGCTCCAATTTTGATGAAATTCTGCATTTTTGTCGCAACCCCAATTTAATGTTGTTAAAATGATCTTGTGCTTTCTTGGGAAACAATCCTCATATTCCTGTTTTGGGACGGTGGGCTGATGTCGAACATGCACACTACACAGAGACCCCACCAGGGCTTCAATAACAGGCCCGTTGGACGTGAGGTGAGGGTGCACACCACTACTCCCCCCTGCGGCCACACTGTACACAAGTCATTGCGTAACACTGAATACATGCAGTACAATTGAAGCCCGCTAGAAGGAACCCACGTATAGTGTATTACAAACTTTACTCGGTTGGCGGTTTACCATTTTTCACGGCAGCCCTTTCGCCAACGTTTTGTTGATTGCTGGAATTTGAAGCACATCTGGTCTGTTTTCACTTTTACACAAAGAACAAATCCGTTCAAAGTCATTATTCAAACGACTTCAAAGTTATTTGATGAGCACTGTTCATTTTTATTAGATGCATTTTCTATTTTCCATCTTTTTAGATACGAACCTTGTTGCTTTTTTTTAAGATGTTTTAAAGTTTGATAGATAGATAGATAGATAGATAGATAGATAGATAGATAGATAGATAGATAGATAGATAGATAGATAGATAGATGTTTTTTTCAACAGTGAAACAATGAATCCAGAAATAATGGGGACAGAGGAATTGATTATGAAAAATTAATCATCGCTGCCAAACCTAATTTTAGCATCTCTACCACAGGGGTGCCAAAGACGCGGCATTACCTCATACATGTTACACTGCGATCTGCAATCGTCCAAACACCGTCGTCAGTGCACATTCAGTCCACAAGGGGGCTGTGCCGTACAGCTAAATAGCCGCTGCTTTGTTGTAATTGAACGCTGGGTTAGAGGTGCTCCTTGTTTATTTATCAAATCAGGTTGACTTGCGCTGAAGCTTTAAACACAAACAGCCTCCACCTGAGGGAGGGTCCTGCTTTCATTGTTATTGTCCCCATGAGGTCCGGACCTGGAGAGAAAGTGTTTTCCTGTGTTTGGACAATATATTCCATGACTACAGAGTGTTTATCATGATGATGGTCTTGTAGTTTTGTGTATTTATTGGCAGTACACGTGTCTGTTGAGTTAATGAGTTTGTAGGTTTTGGCATGCGGGCAAAAGATCCACATAGGATTGCTGAAACGTCGGTATTCATCCTCGTTGTTCGGATCTAGTCAGTGCCACCACTTTGGTGAAAATTCACCATCATTTCAGCAGTCAGTAAAATGTACAAGTGTTGTGATTAGAAGTGTATTAGCGGTACAAGTCTCTCACACTCGCGATGACGCGCAGAAATCGTGCCGTTTTTGCAGGTTTCTCATGCGTTCAGAGCGAAGCAGTCAGCAGTCGGCTCTTTTGTTCGAGCGCAGATTTCTGTGTGTGTGTGTGTGTGTGTGTGTGTGTGTGTGTGTGTGTGTGTGTGTGTGTGTGTGTGTGGAGAGAGAGAGCGAGAGAGAGAGGGAGTATTTAGGATACGGCAGAGTGAGCGAGGAGAGAGGGAAGGTAGAGAGAGAGAGAGAGAGAGAGAGAGAGAGAGAGAGAGAGAGTGATGCTGACAGTCTCCTGATAGATGGTTAAAATGGCGAAAGCTTGTTCGACCCCAGCGAGCCACCAAACTGTAGCACCGTAGGTCGGAACATGTCGTAGCTGAGGCGGTTGGATTTATCTGTGCGCTTTCTTTCCTTTTTTTTCGCACCGCTGTCTCTTCGACCTCACCTTGTTCCGCTCTGCAAGTGCTTGGATATATCGTTTCCACTGTTTAAATGGCATCCGCAAGGCGCCGCCGCCTTGTCCCGTGCTTTTTGGGGATACTTCTCAATGCTTTAATCGGTAAGTGGCAGCCCCCTCACGCCGGCGCGGAGCCCGCTCTCTGCAGCCCCGCGGCACCGCTGCTCCCCGGTGGCGCGGTGCGTGGCTCCCTGCAAGCGGCGACGTGCGTCCGGTTGGTCACTCTGAACTTGGCCGCTCTCCCCGGTGTCCGTTTGTGTTGCCAGCGTGAAGAACAAGCGCCCCCGATACCTTGCGGGTTTCTGACTGTCGGTCTGTTTGTTTGTTTTGCTGGATTTGTACCAAGTTTTGTTTGGGGAAGGGAAAAAAAGTTGTATTTTGAGTCCTGAGCGCTTCTGTGAAAGTTGGCTTTTGCGCGGATGTCCAGGCGGCACCATAATAGTCCGACACTGTAGCCACGTGCACCGCAGCCAGCGCAATTTCTGCGCTGTTTTCGCGTTTGTTTTGAAGGGATCCCCGTTAGAACACTGCAGGTGTGTCCTCGGTGCATCTTAGGAAGTCGTGTGTTTTTTTCCCCAGAAGCTGTGAATTTCGCAGGGTTTGGTTTCCCAGCAAGTCCACTTCTGGGACCAGTATCTGTAACGTAACTTATGCTGGGGGAGGAAAAGAGGAGAAAAAAAGTGACTTGCTTCTACAAGCGGATGAAGTTTCATTTCTTATCAGGGGACTTTTAAAGCAGATGGAGCTTTTGAGCGATGCACACCTCCCTGTGGCCGGCTATCAGGGAAACACTGGCCCGAGAATACGCCAAAGGAGCGTGGTTATTGCCTGCTGGGGAGAATATTTGTACAGATTAAATGTCAAGACTGTCTCTCTCTTCTTTTTCAAATTTTCTTTTACATTCTTTTGTTCGCCGTGACAGACAGTTTCTCTCTCTATGTGGGGGCCCCCTTAATTCAAAGGAAGAAGGGAGTATTGAGTATTTGCAAAGCATGCCACACGGGGATCCACAAAGGCCCCGCTGGAATCATAAAGGCCAGCACACAGCGCTTCATAACATGTTCAGTCAGAAGGGCTGCGAACAACACACGGCTCTGTGATGGATGCATTTCCAATCTCCCCATCACATTAAAGAAATGAAGCCCTTTCAAGTGCATGTGTGCCCTGGAGATCAGATTCAGCCGAGATAAAAGTGCATTTTTTTTATGACATTTTAAACTGTTGATAAGAAGCATGAAGATGAGTATCTGTCTCGCATCCCTTGTGGACAGTGCGTGTGTATGTGTGTGGGTGTGTGTGTGTGTGTGGGGGGGGGGGTTCAAAGTTGGAGGCAAAATGCAACAGATGAGAGGATCATTCAGGAGATCTTGTGATGAGGAACATTTCAGTCTATGAGCACGATTGTTTCACATGTACATGTGTGAGGATGCGTGTGCGTGTCATGAACTTCAGACAACAAACGACAGCTTCTGTGGGAAGAAGAAGAGGAAAAAAACAAAAAGCCTCATTGAACTTCATCGCTGCTTGAGCCTCAACCTGCCCGCTAACATGTGTGTAAACTCATTTGTTTTAATCCAAAGAGTATTTGGATTATCACCGTAGGATAAGGATTAAGAATGTAACAGAGTTGATGCTGCGAGCGAAGATTGCGTGGTGGCACTGACAGCGGATAAATGGCTGCGAGAGCCGAACTGTGCAACAGCTGCCCTTCACCTCAGGACTCTTTCTCAACATTGGCCTGGTGCTTCTAATGGCTGGCATTGTGGCGTAACATCCAGCCCGCGTCTATGATTACAAAAGGTAAACACCGGGCAGAAGGCTTGAAACTGCATTCTCATTAATGAGCATGAAGGTTGCATGAAAAACAGGAGTATTGATTAATAATTTATCAAGCAGAAGTCTATAGGAGGCAATGTAAGTATCAATTGTGCATGCACGGGTCTTCCCCTTGGAAATAGAATAAATATTGCTTTTGAGCTCGACGTTATAGGCTTTATCAGAAAAAAGAAACAGCGCTGTTCTTTTTCTGTGGTGGCCCATTTTAATGGGCCATCCATATTGAGTGGACCTGTGCTTTGTTTATGCACATTCACTTGATCTGGGAGCAGATATGGGACTTGCGCTGTGCACGCTGGAGGAGACTTTTAAAGCGCTCCTGGATTGTTGTTAAGTCTCCTCGCCGCCTGCCACTCGTGCGGAGCAGTGGAGGTGCTGTGCCTCCTCCTTTCTTTGAAGTGGTAATACTGCTCCGGCTTTCCATCTGCAGTTCAGTGCAATCAATAAAGGATAAACCCTCAATCCTGCTCCACATTATTGCACGTTTCAACCAGCCCCAGCACAATGGTGTCATGGAATATCCAAACAGGTTTTCTTTTTTGAGATGCGCTGCATTTTATTTCCATACTGAAGCAGCCAGGAGCTGCAACAGTTGGATGCTCCAAGTGCGAACTGTGACTTTGCTTTGGAAATCGACATTTTATTATACCTTTAAGCTTTATATTGCGCGCAACAGGCTTTGGGGGCATTGTTATTCCAGCACTGCTGTGTAATGTGATGCAGAACAGTTGTGTCAGTAAGCGATTACATCCTCACCTTGCCTCTCGTAAGAGGCCCCTACTGGATCCCGGGCTCATTCAGCTCTGTCAGTTGCTCACGCCTGCTAACTACATCTGTCTGTCAGTAGCCAGGGTGTCATCCTCGCTTTCCTGTCGCAGCAGTAAACCTTTGTGCCAGCTGCACTTATCTGCCAATAGTTGGTAAGCCCGAGCGTGAGCCACACTTAGCCGACACTTGTCTCTAGTCTTACCCAGTAATCCTGCGTGCTGGTGTCTGTCTTCTCTGCATGAAAAGAGCATTAAGATGTGTGTGTCGGTCCGTCTCCTTATCCAACCGTGAAAATCCACGCCTGTATAGATTCATGTCCGTGAACATGTGTTTCTGTGAATAGCCACATATTCTCTTTGCCACCACTTCGTACAGCTGTGCTCTGCCTTCCCTCTGCACACTCAGAGATGCTGTACGTCTACACATACCCTTAACCTGAGATACAAAAACAACCCCCCAGCTATCTCCCTGGTCCTGTTGTCCCTTATCATCCATGTCTTGCAGGATGAGTCTCTCATATAGTCTCATGTTGTGTTTTTCAGTGATTTTCCTTGACCCTTCACACATTGTTGCTCCGGACCTTATCGCCATCCCCAGCCCAGAGTTGCATCAAGCAGCCACTGAAGCAACTTGTTCCTTCCTGTTTTTATCAGGACAGACAAAGAACTTTGCGTTGTTTGTAGTCCAGGAAGAAACTCTCATTACTTGAACAGATAATCATTGAAGTTGTTGAATCCGCTCCTAATCAGTGACACCCTAACACGGTAAATGCCGGGTTGTAATTATCCTGTTGGCTGCACGGCTTGATAACATTGGCTGAGGTCATTTGTCGGCGTTGAAAGCTTAGAAATAAAAAAAAAAAAAGGTTTCAGTATATTTCA
This sequence comes from Malacoctenus tetranemus, assembly GCA_032274765.1. Classification (NCBI taxonomy): domain Eukaryota; kingdom Metazoa; phylum Chordata; class Actinopteri; order Blenniiformes; family Labrisomidae; genus Malacoctenus; species Malacoctenus tetranemus. The sequence continues at coordinate 16,161,414 of JAUESF010000001.1, read as the reverse complement.
GGTTATCTGCATCAAAGGAGGTCAAGTGTTAAACATTCGCTTCGCACCCTCATTTTGCTCCGGAGCATTTTCTCCGTGTGCACTTGTATCTCTCCTTGAGATTTACCCATGCTCGGATCAAAACGTGGAGTGTGACTGACTGGATGAGATTTTCTTTTCCTCTCTGTTGGCTGCTTTCTGTGTGAGAACGTGATCTGTGTCGGATCAAAAGACTCAGGGTCTTTGTGGTCGGCATCATTTGGGACAGCAGCGGCTCAGGCAGTGGGATCACCGTCTGCCAGCGAAGGGTTAAATATTTCTCCAACACCACCCCCTTGTTTTTCACAAGTGGTAGCACTGATGTCTCCCTGGTCTCATGGCCATTTTACTTACTGCGCCCAATGAGTGTAAAAAAAAAAGAAAAAAAAAGAGGAGGGGGTACGTAAGGAAAAGATACGGAGCGGGAGGAGAGGAAGAGGAAATGTTTCTTTGCATTATGCTCCATATGTGATCTTAGTGGAGGAGTGTGTCAGCGAATTCCTGGTCTGCTCCTGAGGGGAAGTATTTCTCTTGTGGAATTTGAGGGATGAAGCCGGAGGTTCTCTGCGTTGACCCCTGTGCTTTGCCCCCCTTCGCTGCCCTCCCTTAGCCCCCTCCCACCAGATTCCAGGGCCTGGGGCAGAGACTGGTAGTGCTTAGTCCATCAGCAGCTGAAACATGATACCAAGAGAGCTCGCTAAGCTCCTCTTTTATAGTACCAAGTCAGGTCAGTCTGTTTACATCCTTTATTTATTGTTCCCCCACTCCCCCCTCTTTACCCTCAGAAACCACAAATACTGCAAATCAGATCCCCTCACTCCGTTACAGAGTGAGAACCATCACAGTAAACAAATATAACCAATTTGGGGCTTATATTCAAGCCATCAATTTGTTTTGATGGAGGGAAAAAAGAGACCCCAGTGATCGCTGTGACAAAGTTGCAGTCACCAGTTAACGGCCCATACAAGGCCATGCATGTGTGCGTTTATAGCACATGTTCGGGCCATATCAGATCTATAGACTGTGAACTCCCCTGTGACTGTCGCCTGAAGGTAACTCAGCCAAGGTTTTTTTTTATTCATGAGGCCTGATCCAGAGTTGCCAGCCTCCACTCGGTTCTGTTGTGATACGAGAGGGTTCTTTCTCTCTTTTTTTCTTTGCAGTCCACAGGAAAGGCTCTGGTGACCCTGGACTGTATGAATTGATGAATATTTTGAAAGGGAAAAAAGTCATCAAAGGGCAGAGTCACAACATCATGATAAGATCACTCCAAACTTAAAAGCTAGCTAAATAACTGGCTTGGCTGTATGGAGCTGCCGAACGTGCTTGTCCGTTCAACTTATCCACAGAGTAAAAAAAGACCAAACTGACCAAACTTTATACATGTAGTTTTTTTTACCTACCTGGTCCACCTGGTCTTCATGAAATACTCCTCGCCGTCCCCTTCTCCTCATGTACTTTTTGGGGAAAAAAAAATTGAAAGCAGAATATAATGTGGTGCATAATAGAAATGCAGCAGTTAATGCGATGAGATTATCTGAATTATGCCTCTGGTGCTTCCTAATTACAGATTTATGAGGTCTGTGATAAGCCTTTCCTCAGCTCTTCAGTTCCTGTTTTCACTGACTCTTTTATTCATAACGTAGTTGTTTATTGCACTGTGCACCCAGTTAGGGGGGAGATGGGGGGTGAGGCAGTGTCTCTATTGTGTAAAACACTTTGTAATAGCATTGTGTTGGCACGAAAAAGTGCAATATGAATAATGTCTGTTTGATTGATGTCTCACAAGGGAGGGTTGGGTGAGTAAAAGGGGTTGACGACAGGCGCGTTTTGTGCAGTGATTGTTATTGTGTTATTTCAGGGTCATTTATGCCATTTTAGATGAATGACAAAAGATGAGGAGTGAAAAATGTTCTAATCAGAAGCAGACACATTTATGGAGGGAGTTAAACAACATAAGTCGGAAGACTCAAACAAAGAAAAGAGTTCAAAACTGTGAACGTATTTGTGATGTCTCCCCTTCAGGTGTGACGTGTGAAGCAGAGCTTTCTTTTAAGCTGGAGCCCAGTGACATCATCGCGGTACAGGAGCAGCCCCTCATGCTCCACTGCCAGGTGGACGGCATCCCCCCTATTACCACGCAGTGGAGGCACAACGGCCTACTGCTTACTCAGGACCAGCATCACACCACCTTCATCAACGGCTCGCTCCTGATCGCCCACTTCCAGAAGACGAAGTCCGACGGCTCCTCGGACGAGGGCGACTACGAGTGCGTGGCCAAGAATCTGTTCGGGCTCGTGGTGAGCCGCAAGGCCCGCATTCAGGCAGCCAGTAAGTCTCTTCTTCAGACTGTCAACTGAGAGCTGCACTTTTGCTTTTCAGAAACGCGCTTCAAACAAAGTCAGTTCATTTACATGCACCAACTGGACACAAGTAGGTTTGAATGTGCTTTATTTTGAGGTTTGGTCGGGATGCTCTGCCTGAGGATACCAGGTTTGTTATGGCACCATCTTTGTTTGTGACAATCTCAAGTTTTTGGGTGAAGCAACAATGTAGATGGAGATCTTCAGGGCACAGGTCACAATATATAAGTTATCTAAGGCAGAAAAAGGCCACTTTGATAAATCCACAAGTGTATTTAGATGACCAAACACCACTCCTGTAAAAATTCTGAAAGTGTTTGTCACATATTTTTAATTTTCAAGACTCTTCAAAAGATGATGTGGGTGCAGTTTTGGCCTGATGTTGGATGTTTTGCAAGTTCAGTTCCATTATCTTTCTTCCTTTTTTCCTCCTTTACTGTGGCTCGGGGAGCAGCAGCACTGTATGAACTCTGTGTTTGCCACCCACATGTGCTTTTTCCGTTGGTCAGAACTCAATCCCTTGAATAAGAACCAGAAAAGGTCTTATTTGTAGTGGCTATGACCTGATCCGATCACTTGACAACAACTGGAAGTAAACATGTAAGCAGGTTTGTGAATGCAAAGCATTTAGCAGCAATTAATTCAGACTAAGTTCACGCAAAGTCTGTAAGAGATTATTTGGTTTTCTACTTTGGAATTAGTTGTTTTTCGATTTTCACTTCCGGATTAAGCTTCACTTTAATTACTAGCATGATCATTTGTCTGAGCCTGATTGTGCTAAGAAACGTCGCAGCTTTAACGCCGGCAGAGCCACAAGCGCAGCCACTTAAGTTTGATTAAGTTGTAATCGGTGTTCTTTGCTAATATAAACACTGTAACTGGAATAGTGTGTTGAATTATCACATTTTAGTCAAGTCCCAGTCGTCCTTGTACTGCTGTGCATGTAAATGTACTTAATATATCCCCAGCTGTTGAGTCATTTGAATATTTTAATACGATTCTTGTGTAATGAACTTTCTGATGCTCATGTACAGTGCCGCTTAGAAATGGAAGCCTTTGAATTTAGTATTAACAAGTGCTCATGCTGAGAGTCTCCGTGCGGCTTTGTCGGGGCGCAGTAAGCTCGAAGCAACCCGGCAACCCTCTCACTGGCGAAGGCATCACCGCGCTTTTTCGCAGGCTCCACTCCCGGCTCCTTTATTTGAAGTCATTCTTGTTCCGCAGGTTCCCGCGATTGTTGCCATGGTTCGTTTTTGCTGGGTTTTCATCATATCATAGCGAGATCCTCTCCGTCCTCCTCTTTCCTCTTTTGTTTCGCACCATGCCGTCTGAGCTGACTCCAAATCAAAGGCACGGAGGATGCACGCTCCTCCAGCAGCTGCGGTGATGCTGCTGCACACTGTGCTGAGTTAAGACTTCTCCAGGGCTCTGTTATGTATATTCTGCAGCGCAGAGATGGACAAAAGCTCACAGAAGCCTGTTGATTTGCCGGCTATGTGCAGACAGGATACTGCTGTGCTGTTGTGGCCAATACAGCTTTTCCACTCAGTGGGGAAGGGAGGTTAGCATGGACGTCTCACTGGCCGAAGGGAAAAGTCACTTCAGCTCAGTGGCTGGCGCTGTCAAGCACATGCAACCTTTTAAGGCCTCCCCAAAGGGTCTTTCTTCTCAAAGGTCAGATCGAATCTTCTTTTGTAGCACATCTTTGGTTATGCATGA
>JAUESF010000001.1:16136480-16154087 GCA_032274765.1 Malacoctenus tetranemus | reverse complement strand
TCTCTCTCTCTCTCTCTCTCTCTCTCTCTCTCTCTCTCTCTCTCTCTCTCTCTCTCTCTCTCTCTCTCTCTCCCCCTACCTCATTCCTCACTTTCTCTAGGACCTCCTCATTAGCTTAGGTTCAGGAAGCTTTTCATCATTGGGATGAATGACAAGCCTGGTACAGTGGACTCGTCCAGGGCTCCCGCCCCTCCCCCCCACCGCAAACTCGCGTCACCAGGCAACACACCACAAAAGCCCCCCTGTTACAAAATAGCTTTTAGGATCAATTGAAATCACTTGCTTTGTCCGTTTGTCTGGAATTAATTGGGAAGAGTTGAAGCTTTGTGAGGAAATATTCCTCTCCTCTATCCTATTTATATCAGGAGGCAGCAGTTGACCTCAGGGACAGTTGGAAAAGATTCGCAAACACAATCTGAAGTGTGCTGAGAAAAGGCAGAGTCAGTGGGAACGCGCAGCGAGCAAGAACACTCAAGTAGCGAGAAAAAAAATAAAAAATGCAATAAATGCAGTATAATAACAGTTTATATATGCTATTTATTTTATGGATGGCTCCAGTATAGATAATTCACACTTTGTTTAATTCTGAAATTGTCATGGTGAATTGTGCGGCGGTTATAATGGCATCCCTCTGAATGAGACTTTAATGAAAAAGGAGATCCCGGGGGGCTGCAAGGAATGAAACAGGAGAAGACAGAGGACGCCTGTAAAAGTGTCTGACTTTATACTCTCATTTGTGTGAATGCAGTTCCTCTCAGGGACATAAAAAAAAAAAGAAAGAAACAAAACACGCCGGGTCTGATAGGAAATCGCGCGATCGCTGCGGCTGAAAATGCAAAGTTGCAACTTGCATCTAAAAAAGCTGAGTGTGACTGAATTGCCACGAGTGCCTACTCACTTTCAGGCCGTGCTTAGTAAGAGCGATTTATGTGCCGCTCATGCTAGTTTACGTGAGAGTGTTTGTGCGTGCACGAGTGCGTTTGTTCAGACGGTGGCTCTCCATCACTCTCGCACCCTCCCGTCCCCACCCCTTTCATGGCCTCCTGCCTGGGTGAACGCCGAAGCTCCATCCCCACATCTCCTTGTAGCTCTCTTTGTCTGCGAGCCAAACCCCGCCCTCGATCCCCCTCCTCCCTCCCCTCCTCCTCCTCCTCCTCCTCCTCCCCCCTTCCTCCCACCCTCGCTCCTCTCTGCTCGATTGCCATGAAGCAAGTCATCGCTCCTGTCACAGTGATTTGCCAGATCCCGTTTTGACATTTAAATATGAGGCCTGAAAAGGAATTCCCTAAAATTTGCTCATGCAAATAATTTCTCTGTGACATCCGAGCTTTATTAACTCCATGATTTTTCTAAGTCACATCATGTTGGGCCCCATGTCCGCATAAAAAAAAGGGGGAAGTCACTGTCGCGATCCTGGCACGGAGGCCAATCCTTTCATTGACATTCCTGTCTCGAAGCCATCACCAAGTATTCGTACATATGGACGTGGCCTGTCAGTGGCCTGTTTCTTCCTCTGGGCAGGTATGTGGGCTGATGTTGACCCGGGTGCTTCCTCCTGCTGTGTGGTCAGCGGCCCTCCATCTGTCTGCTGCTGTGTCAGAAGGATTGAGCAAGAAAGGGCTTTTTTTCTTCTTCTTCTTTTTTTTCTCTCCTGCACTGACGAGGCGTGCTGAAGGGATGAGAGCTCTGACCTCTGCTGTATAATTACTCTGGAAACCGGTTATTACTGTACACCTGCAGACGACACTCTCAGCAGCTTGAGAATGCGCGCTCGGTCTGAGGTGATCAAGATTTGGAGACAATAACGGGATTTCATCACATTCAATATGCCAATCAGTTTGGGTTGGTTGTTTTTCAGTCGAAAGCGGGTTCATTCCTTCATTTCTCCTCCGTGGGGTGATGTATCCCACAAGACGAGGGTAAACAATGGCAGGTATTATTGCCTATTTCTCCCTCTTCATGGCTTTTAAAAACAGGTTTGTTTGTCCTCTACGGGCTTCCTTGTGAACCTGAATAAAAAGCAACATCAAAAATCCCTCCTGACAGCATGAGGGTGTTTACATTGACAAATGCTTAAACTTGTCCATTTCTCCTATGGGGAAGTGGCCGGGTGAATCTCTATTATTATTTCTGAAGATGGCACGTCATTGACCTTGAAGCAGTGGAAAATCACCAAGGGATCCCACGCTGCTCATAGTGTTCCTTGTTGTGTTAGTTTGCCGTGCGTCTTCATCTGTGCAGAGAACAATGACATGTTCAGCGAGATTTCCGAGCCAATTAAGATTGCAGTCGCTTTATTCATTTAATCGGCAATGAAATATTAATTGAAAACATTCCCCGGTATTTATATTTAACGACAGTGGCGATGGTATCGGAGACAAAGAGGGCCAAAACACTTCAGCTGCACTGGTTCTTGTGCCTGCTCTCAAAATCCAGAGCGCACAGTGTTTGCCAGCGTGCTTCACTCTTAAGCCGTGCTGACAAGACCTCAGCCGCGCACGGCGCGCAGACATGCATGGGCAGCTATAACCATCCTCGGCGAGCTGCTCTGTGAGGGAGGAGCCACTGTGTGAAGCAGATTGGGCATCCTTAAGCTCTAAAAATATCTGCCTGTGTAAACAGCATCACTTGGCAAACTGGAAGGGCACACTGAGGGCGCAGACCTCCGCCAAGACCAATAGTTCTCCCTGCTTATGATATGCAAATAAGTAACTGCAAACACCACATGTGTTGGAATATATTTGCAGGACTACTCGAATCATGTCAAAATATGTTTGTGCCATCCTGCAGCCAAATGGGGCCCATGAATATAGATTGTGAAGTGGTTTGTCTCCATTGAACTTGGCTGCTGTGGAGAGGCTTGTGAGCTTTATGATGTTCAGTGAGTCAAGTGCCCCTTCATATAACGCTCGTGATTTAAAATCTGTTACTACATTTACTTCCGAATGGAAAGGACTATTTTTTTTGTGCAGCTTTTAATAAAGTTAGCCTTTTCTTTTCCTCGTAAAGATCAGCAGACAATCTGACAAATCTGCGAGCAAATCACAACCTCTCAGAGAAGACGAAGCCGCTGAGCGATGGTGAAAGAGCTGAAGTGAAATATTACCACCACCTCTGTTACCTCCCTCTGTGCACGTCAGCTGTGACACCATTTGCTCCTGCCTGTGTCTTTCTTAGGTTGATATAAGAGCAAATGGGAGCAAGGAGAAAAATCCAAGCCTGTGATGCATGCTGCGCAATATAACGTATGAATTGCATATGTGCATATATTTGACTTTGCCTTTGCCATGATGCCAGCTCCGAGAGCAGCTGCTCTCATCAGCTGTGCACACTGGAGCTGATCATCCAGATAGTGCTTATTCAGATAATATCACTCCATGTCATTCTTACACAAAGAAGTGTTATCTCAGTAAAAACTACACACTGCATGGGCAGACTGAATCATATTAGACTGCAACCATGCCAACAGGTCATTACAGCGAGTCAGAGTCAACGAATGATGCAGCTGATACATCTGCGCAGCACAGAGATCGAGCCAACTGTGAGATGAAATTGAAGTTCAGCGTGGGACTTGTTTGTTTGGGAGTTTGTCTGCGACCCTGTGTGTATACTTGCTTTTTGTGTTTGCCTGTGAGCTTGTCAGAGTGGGGCTAATGAAGTCCCTGCCGGTCCCCGGATATCTGTGGACCACCCGAGCTATTCTCAAACAAACAAATGAAAAGGGGGCCTAAAATTCCTTCTGCCTGCTTTTAAGGCTCCTTGGAGGAATTCCTGAGTAATAGAGGTGAAAGGTGGAAGGAGGGAGAGCAGAGGGCGGGCCAAAGGTCGGAGGAGGCAGACCGGCCTCCGAATGTGGTATTTTCATCATCATTAGGGATGCAGTTTCAGGTCTGAACCATCACCTACCAGGTGAGGCCTGCGCTGGACGTGGGCAGCAGGAAAAAAGTTGTATCAACAGAGGGACTTCCGGATGGGTTCACACTCGTGTGTGGATTTGTTTTGACTGTGTTTGTTGGTGTTCCTGTGATTTCAGGCCTGAGTAGGGGCTCTGTTGGCTCTGGCTACTGCCCCGTCACCGCGCTTCACTTCACTTAACGGTGCCTTTATGGCCAGATTGCGTAGTTAAAAGTCTTTACAGGGTCTGCACCATCCACCGATAAAAACACCAAAACTCCCTCTTCCTGTCTTTTCTTTGGCACACATTTTGTTTTGCACGTGCAACGTGCCTGAGGATGGACAGGAGGTGGGACCAGTTGTGGATGGCAACGTCTCAGTTTTTTTCCGACGCGCATGTCACACATGTGCACGCACGCACACACATGCAGAGGGCCCCCCACTCCATTTTTTTCCATCTTGTTTAAGTAGGGATCAGGAAATCTTTCTGCCAATAAGCAGAAGAGTCTGAGACAAAGGCCCGTCAGTGATGGGCAGGCCGGGGCTTTCCTCTGGGCCTCAGCCACCTCTCCCCTTTTGTAGCCCGCACATGTGTTTGTGTGTGTTGGGGGTACCTCTCGGTGCGGAGCGGCACCTATTGTCCATGGTGAACTGCGGGGCAGTGGAGTGGCTGGGAACAGGCAGAGGCTGTGGAGATGTTCAGCCTCTGGTGGCTCTGTTTTGTGACGGTGGCCTGAGCGTTTGTTCCCCTGACCGACTCGGCTAGCCGCGGCTGAGGCCCCCTTTTGTCGCTGCTGACTCTGGGTGGGTGTGTTTCCCCTTGCTCCCTCCCGCCTCTTTCTTCTCCCTCTGTTTCAGCATTGACTTAGAAATAGAGGGGTTAAAGGTCATGAGGGGCTGGACGTTGGGGAGGGGGTTTTATCTGGGAAACTGTGACCTTTTTGTGTGCATTAGGGCAGAATACCCCTCCCTCTTTTTTTATTCCCCTCCCATTTGTTTCCCCTCCTCCAATGCTCAGGCTCATTCCCTGGTGGGGACCCATCCCCCTGTCTGATGGCCCCAGGGCAGTGGCACTGACCTTGGCTTTGGCTGTGGAATAAAGTGGCCCAAACCTGCCACACCATCACAACTCTAACCTTGGCCTTTCCCAAACAGGCAACGCAGCAGCCTGGATAGAACAAGAGCACAATAAGCACATTTTCTCTCACTCAGAGAGGACACTGATTCATCTCTGTCATGTTCTTCCAGGGTTTTTATTCGAGAGCGTTAGAAGGCCTTCGTTCACTTGAGTTGGTTTTTGGGGGACTTGTCGACGTTTCTTCACTTCCAGTTTTGACTCGCCAGAGTCAGACTTCCTGGTGTCTTTGTACAGAAAACCATCCAGGACCATCAGTGTGCCACTGAGCGATCGTGGGAGGAAGTAATTGAAACATTTGGCTTTTGTCCATATTCGCATGAATGTGTCAGTGTTGTGTTTACAGTCACGTTTGAAGTGAGGAATTATTCTACCACCTCAAACTCATTGAGGTCCTCAGACTTCCCTCTGTTTTCATGTCACATACGGGCAGAGCACCTAGATTGCTGGAGGTTAAAAATCTGACAGACAGCTGTGTGCGTGTGTGCGTGCGTGCGTGCGTGCGTGCGTGCGTGCGTGCGTGCGTGCGTGCGTGTGTGCGTGCGCGCGCGTGTGTGTACGTGCATATCTGTATGTGTGTGTGAGAAATCGGTCACAGGGGATAAAATGAATTCCACAGGAACCAATTAGAAGAGGCTACTGCTGGCACTGGATGAAAGATTTCTAGGATGGCCAATTTCCTCCTGACAACCTGTTTGCAAGGCCTGTAGTTTTGTTAGCATCTATCACTTCGGGGAATGTCCTGATTGGACAAAATGTCAAGAATGAGTCTTCCGTCTTTCTCTATGTTACTACAGGAAGTAGTGTCATTCACTGTCGTGTGTTTACTTATGAAGGATGAGCAAATTGCTTCGGATTAGAAAATCTTCAGTGAAATAAAACCACCGTTTTCCGAGCAAAAGCAGGGCTTTCTGTTGCTGTTCTGTCTTCGCTAAGTGATCGGCCTCAGGAGCTAGGCCAGTGAGGGGTTGTAATCTGAACTCTCGCTGTTTCTTGACATCGTGCACATCAAACAGGTGGATTAATTAGGAAAGTGAACCCCAGAAAGAAGGGGCTGATCAAACTGGGTCGTGTGGAAAAAAACAAAACAAAACAAAAAAAAATCCCAAGCCGGGATAGATGAACGTGTAGGGAAGCAGGGAGTAAAATAGATGGTGCATGTGTCGGTGGTCTCGAATGATCTGGAGGCCCCTCTGGCTCTGGAGGCTGGACCTTCAACCAGGAAGGAACATTCCATTCCGATGCTGTGCCATGACCCCGCGACCCCGACAGCTTTGTTTCCAGGGCAGCTTTCGACAGGCAGCGGGATGCAGAGCAACCGCAGCGGGCTCGCTTAGCTCCAAGAAGCACGCCTCGGCCGTTGGAACATGCCGGAAAACTGCTCCCCTGACCCCAGGCTCGTAATTCATCTCTGTAACTCGCACATTACCTACGCTTAGGATCAAATAAATGTAGTGGCGTGGACATGTGCGCGGGATCGCGGTCCGTGACTGTACATGCAATACGGGGGTGACCTTCCGCCGGTCTCGCGAAACTGCAACAAATGCATTCCCTCAACACGCAGATGTGCTCCTGACACTTTTATTTCTCTGTGAGAGCACCACTGCAACATTTAATTTAACTCCTTCCAGCGGCGACGGAGCGGCAGCCTCCGCAGGCATCGCGAGAGATCCTCCAAATGGGCTTCTTTGAGTAGGTGTTCAGGGGATGAAATGTGTTTATTTTATAATCATATAAGGAATTTGTAACATCCGTCCGACTGGAGCCTTTAATCATTTTTTATGAATGCATCCCGCTTTTTACCCCCCCCCCCGCGCAGAAGTAGTTTCATGTCATGTGTTAGTAAGTCGTAAGGCGGACCATTTCATTGCCGGCGTGAAAAGATGAAACATGATGCTAGTAGTGTAATAGCCCTTTCCATTTTCCAGCATAGGCATTATTTGTGAGAGAGAAGACAGCTTTAGAGGGTGAGCTGGCTGATGGCGGGCTGGACGAGTCAGTGATATGTGCTTATGTCTGACAGCTGATGGTAGTGTGTCCCCCCCCCCTCCCCCCCCAACCCCCAACCCCCCACCTCCACTGCCAGGAAAAGAAGAGGTGAGAGTAGGAGAGTCACTGTTGCAGGTCGCTTATGTGTTCTCATGTTACATCATATATTACATCTAATACCAGAGGGAGGCGAGTGTGGGATTGCACAGCACAGTCCAGGTGCTGATTTCAACAGTGTTTACAGGTAACGTCTGGCAAAGATGCAAGAACCGCTCAACACAGATTTAAAAGTAGTTGTTTTATCAACATAGAAATCGACCGATTGTCATCTCGCTTGCATGTGTCGCTTGTTTTATCATGAATTACAGTTTGCGATGTGGTTGGATGACGCTGCCTTTGCAAAGCACCACATAATGCTAAATGTTGTTGAAGTGAATGTTGGGTTCTCCAACATGTCAACGAGAAGAAGGTTCCAAAGTTCACCACAACAAGTTAGATTTGTTTCCTGGTTTTGGCAAAAGTCTTAAAAAAACTAAATGAGTTTACAACTTGTAGTTAACACATCCAACCAGTGGAAGTTATTTTACTTATTATTTCAGTTTTATGATGGATCATTTTTATTTTATTTTCATTATGCATTTTTGAATTTACTTATTCCAAATTTGATTTCAGATTTATGTATTTTTTCCTGTTCGAGTTACAGCCTGAATAAATAAAACAAAAGCAATACATGACAGTATCTTATGTGTGTAAATTTAGTGTTATTGACAAATCTTATACTGTTCCTTCAAATATTGAGGAGTCAGATGATCATTTTTTTATTCCATTTTGAGGAAAAATTGGAATAAATTTCCTTGTTCCAATGTGACGAATAATTGACAGTGAAGATAATGAAATAGCTGCAGCCCTTAGGAGATGTTTGCAGTCCGCCCCAACTAATGGAAAACGACAAAAAGAAGTAATGATTTTTAAACTGCATGAGCGGAAACTGATAATCTCGATTGACTGGCAGGAATTTGATTTACAATAGGAATCACAGTAAAGACAAAGCCCTTATTTGATATTATTGTTCGCTGGTCCCACCCTGGGGATTTTTTTGTGGTCCCCAGAAAAATCAATATTTATCTCAATTTATGTAAATCCAGAGCAGCTTGTTCTTTGCTCAAACCCTGAAAATTGTATTTCATTATCAGATGGAACAGATACGTCGTCGGAACAAATATAGTATGTGCACAGTCTTTGTTTGCACACACTATAGGTAGCAGCAGAGACAAAGGGCTTTCATTTCTCACCCACTGTCTTGTAACACTAAGTGGTTATGACAGGACCTGCACTTGCGTTTCCTCTCTTTCTCTCTCTCCCACCCCCCAACCCCCCCCCACCACCACCACCGCCACCTCCCGCTCTTCTTCCTCTGTGGTTATGTTTTCTCATGATTTGGTGAGAGCCAGGCTCCTTTCAGTAGGCGTGGCAGAGGAGTCACACATGTGTGTACAAAAGAAGCTGAGGGTTACTGACTGCATATTACCATGAATTCGTCGGGATTAGCTGTTTTGAAGGCGAGCGGGGGTGGGGGGTCTGGGATCCTCGAGTGTGCGAGGGGCAGTTATATCCCTGGTGACCGCAGTCAGCTGGCAGCCTGAATGGAGGGAAGGAGGGAGGGCTAAAAAGACGAGGAAAAGAGAAGAATAGGGGGGCAGACTCGGAGTGTCCAGCTGTCTCAACAAGGGGATGTGGTGGTGACAATATCTTGATGATGGCAGCCCTCCATACATTAACGGCTGCTGCCTCCTTGGTCATTATTTTAAATGCCCCAAGCTTTGTGAGGACCGATGTCACAGTGGCTCCTCTGAAATTACTCCATGATTATCCCACTGCCTGTGTCGCTCTGCTAACCAATAGGTTTCATTCCCCGTCTATTTATATCTTCATGATGTGCGTCTGTATTGCTGTTAAAACCTCTTTAAGGCCTGAAGCGAATAGCAGAGGGATCGCCACGTGTCTTGTTGGTCATGATTGATGTCACAGCTTCTCTTGTCCCAGTAACTGAGCTGATATTTGCAGAACGGAGCGTCTGAACTTGTGCCACTTCCCACCAAGGCCCCAAAAATACCCTCATCAACGAGCAGGTGGTTCACTTCACTGACTCTGTTATATTCTTCCTCGTTGCTTACTCATCGGTGCACTCCCCTCTGTCTTTAACACAATCTCCAGCTCCTCCTCTGCTATGTCGTCGCCGTGCCCCCCCTCCCCCCCACCAACGCATCTCTGTTTGCCACACACGTGATGGCACTGTGTTGCCCGGGATTGTGATTAATGGCCGCAATTCAGCCTGAAAAATTCCCCTGAGTGGGTGCCAGTTGGCTTACGCAGAGAAGAAACTCATTACTGCTGTCAGTTGAGCTGACGGAGCACGGACGGGTGTGAGTGATTGTACGTGTCTGTGTGTGTGTGCGTATGTGTGTGTGCGTGCGTGTGCACATGCGAGGGTGGGAGAGGAACTAATTTCTGTGCATGTCACTAGGTGCATGCATGTCTGTTCACCTTTTGCGTATATGAGCCATCATGCGTGAAGAAGTGTGTGCACGTGTTTTAAGCCGCGTGTAAAAGTGACAGTGTGTCCCAGAGCTGGTTTCCAAGTAACATAGATAATTTCTCAGAAATGAATGAAGACTCTTTCCATTACAAGCCTGCACACACCCGCAAACACTCCAACTTAGGGTCCCTAATGGCTAACCTGTGCACATCACGCCGCTTTATCACCAGCGTCACTCTCCTCTATGGTGCGTTATGTAGGGAACATATGCATTCTTACTGGCCTGTGTCTGCGCATCCCAACCCTCCATTCACAGATAAACCCCCTCTTATCTGTGAGGTAAATATAGCATGTGCATGGGTCTCGCACTTATTGGTCCTATGCTAATGTCAATTCTTGTTAAGTAATGAAAAGGTTTTCATTTTGAAAACTATAATTACCTGTCCTTTCTCATTTATGAGTGTGCGGCAGTGGGAGAGTAAAGCAAGAGAGAGAAACAAAGAAGAGAAAGGCATCTAAAATGAGGGTAAGTCTGCACAGTATGGATAAGCAAAGACGTGTGCCATTTACGGAGAGATGGCTATCTGACACCACAGACGGTGCCAAAATGAAGATTTGCGCACATACATATGGAAATGAGCTCCCAATGCAGCACAGGCTCGGCTGGCTGGTTTGAATACACACAGCCGGAGAGATGCAGGCAAAACCGCTCCGCTCAAGTGTATGTGTGTGTGTGTGTCCGCTCGCATAGTGTTCATGCTGCAGTGTTGGGACTGTAAACCTCAGTGGTTTCTGTCAAGGACATAGCAGCTTAGTTTTGGTATTTTTGTGGGACAAAACGTGGTCAGACGAGCTGAGTTAATCACCACAGAGACAGGGACGTTTGTAGAGTAACTCCATGTTGAAGCAACAAATAAGTTATTGATATAACTTCAGCTGGGTGAGATACTGTATCATATGTAATCATATCATAGCATTTCATTTGACAGTATTCAACCCACATGCAGTCGTCCCTGTACAGCAGCAGTAACAGCTGTGGACAGAGCGATGAACTCTCCAGTTTGTGATTTCAAACAGCAGATACAGCAACGGTGCAATCACTTCTGAGTATGCACGCTTTTCCATACTATGATTCACCATGGCAACAGGTAAATAAAGATCAGGGTCTGCACTTGAATGCCTTGTGGGTGGCAACACCTTCATATTTTATTCAGTTGAAATTTTTGAGTCATTCATCATTTCCTTGCATAAAAAAACGGCAATAATAAAAATAAACTGAATTATGAGATGTTCCATTTCAAATATTTATTCAACTGTGACCGGAGGAAGACATAAGTGGCTGTGAAAATAGTGTGAAAACATGAATCAAGGCTATAACGCATCCAGTAGGTTGAAATATAGACCTGATTTTCTGATTCTCATATTCATACATTGAAGGTTTGTGATCACAACAACATTGTGAGGTCAGAGATATATGAAAGACTTGTCATTTGACATCGTTCCAAGTGGTGGGACTCGGTTTAAAGACTAGATCATTTTTGATGGCCTTGTAAATACTATTCACATTTGTTTGGATTTAAATCGCGTCATTTTTTCACAGAAGATTGAACATCTATGTCTATTCATTCAGCCAGTGGGAGAAAATACAGGAGATTTGAAAATTGTTCCAACAACATCATCCTGTTTCTCTGACACTTTTTAAAAGACAACAATGTTTAAAACACAGTTGTGTGCCTTGTTGGTGAAGTACATTCCAGAAAAGTAGTGACATGGTATTTAAAAATACCCTGAGCTGAATCAGTAGCGAGCTTCCACAAGTGCGACCCAATCATGTAGCTTGCTACTATTATGTGAAGTAACAGCGAAGCCTTGAATTTCTTTCGCAGTGTGCAAATTAATTCTTGCACATTTTTTGCATGACTGTGCTCTCATCCAAGCATTAATGCTGCTTTTTTTTTCCAAACTGCAATTTTTCATCCATCAGGCAGAGCAATGCAGTCTCATCTGCTAAAGATGCCCCGTTTGTTGTGGATGTGCTCCAGTGCTCAGCTGGATTTTTGGGCTTTTATGTCTTACTTCTTCGCTTCTCCAGGTTTTCTTGCGTGCGTATGCGAGGTGTTCCTCCGGGTACTTTGTTTCGCTCCCACAGATCAAAAACATGAGGTCAGTGAAAGACCTCGATAGGTGTTAATGTGTGTGTGCATGTGTGTGTTTGTGATTGTGTTTGCCTGTTTGCCCTGTGATGAACTGGTGAACAGGGCGAAGCCTGCCATCGCCCAATGTCAGCTGGGATCAGCTCCAGCGCTCCCGCGACCCTTCAATGGAACAAGTGTGATGGAAGATGAGTGATTGAGCTGTAAAAGTAGTTGTGATTTGCTGCCTTTGAAGCTTCAGAGACAGTGAAGCAACACATCATAGTTACAAACAAGCGTCGTCGGAGTTTGCAGCTCTCTGGCGTTGACTAAGTATTTTGCGGCTCAATGTTTTGCGCTGTCAGTGGGTTTGAGACGGAGGGAATCACGCTTGGACTTACTGAAGGAAGACAGCTAAAGATTTTGGACTGGCAGCCGTTCCTCCCATGATGGATTTTCCTGTCAACTTCTAATACCACAGTATTTTTGGAAACTGGGATGTGAAGATGTGTAAACCAACACAGACAGTCAGACAGCAAAATGCCTTGTGGGAACCAAGGAGCTGAGCCCCAGTGGACCTCCTCCGTCTAACCGCTCAGGGTTCGCGTTGTGTGTGTGTGTGTGTGGGATGAAGTGATGAAGGGCTGAGATTTATACACAGCCGTTTCAGCCATTTGGGGAGCCCGGTTTTTCAGGGTGCTGTGAGATGCAGTGGAGCGCATGGGCCGGTCCCGCCCTGCGTCTTTCAGATTTCCCGTGGGAGTGCCAGATGTGGGGTCATCCATCTACCCCCGGGGTTCAGACCGACCCCCCTCAAAGTCACTGTCAGACGCGCTCTCAACGCTGCACGTTAGCCTCTCAGACAGCAGCGCACATACACACAAAGGTGTTTCATCCCTGAGTATGCCCCATATCCTATAGTCGTTAAGCAGCAACATTTTCGAGAGAGAGGGAGAGGGAGAGGGAGAGAGAGAGAGAGAGAGAGAGAGAGAGCGAGAGAGAGAGAGAGAGAGTCACACTGGCCTCCTGAGACTGGCCTCCAAAGCCAACAGTTGTCCTCTAATGAGGGGGAAGTAATGTGTCTTCGACTGAGAAGAATTGTGATGCCAAATGTCCATCCAGGTTGTTATTCACAGCCTCTGCTGTCTGTGGCCCTCGCTTACTCCTGCCTTCACAAAACAAGAGGCGTTGACCACCCCAAAGAAGAATTTAATGGCATTTCCATTTGAATATAAATGTTATTTAACCCCAGATGTCTCCGAACGTTTTGAGATATTTCAAACTCCTCAATGCGAGCGGTCAGACAGGATGGGGATTAGGCATTGTGGGGCTTTACATCTGTGCAGCCACTGTACAGTGAGGGGAGCTGAATGAATGACGGCACATAATTCTTGTGGATATGAGCTCTGATATACTGGTCGGATGACGGGAGCGGCACCTCATTTGAATTCTAAAGCAGGCGGGAGCATGCCGAGGTAGTGGCGATATTAATTAGATAGGTGGCCTCAGGGCAAGTCGGGAACGGCACTGAGGAGGCATCGACTCTCTCCTGCAACAATCAGGTGTGAAAAGATGAGTGTCAACATGCGCGCAAAGAACATTTCTGTGGCAATGAGCTCTACGACAATACTGGTCCTGAGTGAAGGAAAATAACTGATCTGACATGAAATATAAAAATATCACAAAGTTGACAATATGCTGTTGTTTGAATGGGGAGTTCACGAGTGCATGTGTGAAGTCGAACAATGTATTTCTCTACCACTGAATGCATTCGAGCAGCCGGAAGAAAATCACTTTCAATGCTCTCCGAGACACTCGAGAGGAGAACATTTCAGTGAGATTTACTCTCGTCGACTGAGAAATTTAAAGAAAAGAGGAACGATAAGAAAGCGACAGCCAATAGCTGCACTCCAAAACCTGAACCACTCAAGGCGAGCTGCTTTACCACTTTGCCCTCCGTCTGCAATGTTTTTCCCTTTTTGTGGGAAGCTGAATAATGTTTCCATCAGGATTTTGTACTCAAGTACATCTTTTTTTTTGTACTCCAGACTTGGGGAATTTTCATTGTGATTAACTCTCTAAAGGCAGTATGTGAAACCTTCAGAGTATTTCTTTAGTTTTTCTATTTTTTATGCTTTTTTTATGACCATTGTAGCAAAATTCTGAGGCCACAGTTGGAGGCCGACTCATTTGACAAAGCCGGAGGACTTCATCTCTCTGAGGTTACTCCACATGCAGTCCTTCGGTAAGCTGCTACTGTAGCAGAGTCAAATGGAGAGATCAGATTCTCTCAGGTAGAGGCCGTGGTAATAGGAGAGCATCCTCATTCACTGAGCTGTCTGCGTCCCCAAATCTCTTCAATTGTGATTTTTTTCCTTCGAACTTGGAGGTCTCTTTAGTGTACCACCAAATAATGTAAGAAGTTTTATGTTGTGTCGACTTTAAAGAGCACACGTGTTTTCTCAGACCGTAAATGTAAGACTCTCAGTAAAGAAGAGAAGCCAAACACAAGTCAAGTGTTGAAAAAGTGTAGGAAAAGCATGGAGTCTGCTCTACTTTAGGACCCTTTTCTCTGACTTGTTAGAAAGTAAATTTAACATGGAAGTGAAGGTGGATAATATCCCTGATAGAGAACAGACCAGGGTCTCCCTTTGTACAATATGGACAATATGAAGTGTCGCTCCAGGAGGACGTTCAGTCACCTCCAGATGTAAACCTCCTCTCTGCCACGAGGACCTGAGCGGAGGACAGACGACACAATGTGAATCCCCTCAGGTGTGATATGTGAAGCAGAGCTCCCCTTCACCCAGTGACATCTCTGCTGCACCCGAAGCACTCCCATCATGCTCCACTCCCAGGTGGATGTCATCTCCACAATTATGACACAGTGGAGGCGCCGCGGCCTGCTCTTAACTCAGCACTCCGCCATGACGACCTGGAGAGAGGACGCAGCATGCCCACACACAGAAAGGACAGACGCAAGTGGCCAAATGGTGGTTCTATATCAAGTCTTTCCTCCACAGGCCACAATCGATCATTTAAAAAAAAAAAAAAAAAACATGGCACACTCTCCTGATGTAGTTTCAAACCATAATCTAGTACAGCACAGTACAAGTGCACATTGTTGTGCTCTCAATACCAACAGATCTTCAACATCCCCATCGTTATAGAGTTACTCACGAAAACATCAACAGGTCTCAATAACAAATGTGGTTGAGTGAAGTCACAAGTTCATAAACAAGCCGCTCTGTCTCAGTTTGTATCGATGTAACAGCAGCCGCAGTATGCGACCACCTTTTTATTGGTCATGTGATCCCAGCCGCCACCATACAGTGTCGCATCAGGCGACCTTTAGAGAAAAATAGCTGCGAAGCCAGAAAAATATGCGAGACCAGTGGTTCCCAAACTGGGGCCCACGGCCCTTTTGGGAGACGCCAAAGATCCAAAGGGAGGACCAGCAGCGTTTAGCTGCTTTGAGGTTTCGTCTGTCGATGTGCTGAAGTCGTCTTTGGGCAAAACACTTGTTCCTAACTTCCTTCCAATGGTGGAGGAGCACTGTTATGTCACTGTGACGTTGCTACTCTTTACTGTAGAAGACGGTCAAATCCAACACGTATATTCGGGTTTTGCTTGGTCTTGAGCTTACAACACTGAGGAAGTGAAATGTATGAATTTTAGATGTTTCAGTTAAATAATTAATGGAATGAGATCAGTCCACTGTACACAGGTCATGTCTGGTTTGTAGAGCAGGTTACCAGTTCAGTGTTGTATAGCAGGTCCCATTAGTAAACTTACCCAATTTTGGAGCTTGTGATGAAAAATAAACTTCAAACTGAATCACCACAGAAACGGGTAAACGTAGAAAGGCTCTTCGATACTGAAGACTCCTTTTATTGTGTAATCTATTGTCCCACAGTCTGATTCTCAAACAGCCGCATAAACGACAGCAATTTTGAGAATGAAGGCTTGCTGCTTGTGGTTTGCATAAAGATTTAGTAAGCTCACACCTCTCAGCAGGAAGGTCCCACACTCACACCCAGGAAGTTCCTCTGTTCTCTCTTTACCGTCGTTTTTCTCGAGTTGATTTCCTCCAACAGTCCAAACCGTGCAGTCGAGGTCCTTTGGTGACTTTTGACTGTGGGGACGTCTGTTTGTGTCTGTGATTGCGTGTCTCTCCGTGTTTGCCCTGTAATGGTCTTTGCAACCTGTCCAGGCTAGAATCAGCTGCAGCCCCCCCCCCTTGCGACCCTTTGTTGGAAAGCATTATAGAAGACAGATGGATGAATAGTCCTTTCTAGAAGCAGTAGCAACCCTTGTTGCCCAACTCGCCCCTTCAGGCTACCATCAAATGGCGAGAAGAAAAAAAAAACCTCTTGACTGAAAAGGGCGCTGCCACCTTGAGGTGCAAGGAGAAGCTGCATCCTGACCTTTATTGGATCCATCAGTTGTGTTTCGACGGCGTTGGCAGGCCATAAATAACACATTTTAAGGCTGAAGTTGTGGCCCTTATGAAATCAGACCCCGCACTGTGGTTGTCCCACGGGCCGGACTTTAGGACACAGTCCTGTGCTCAGTGTCTGAAAGGCACACAGTGCAAACGCCCATGGGACCTTAAATGGTGCTGAGACTGGACATGTGTGCATAAAAAAAGCATGGGCCCCCGCACCTGCACGCTGAAGAGAGAGACTGTGTTCTTGAGTAAACAAGATTTATGTGAGAGACTGAGTGGAAGGAACAACTTGTCCGTCTTGACTCTTTGGAAAGCGGGAACAATTTTTGTGCCCATTGAAGACGTCGCTCCGGTTTTGATGAGAGAATCTTTGAAGTAGTTTAATGAGTAACGCAGTTTTACACTCTGTTTGTCCTTAAACGCTACAAAAGCCCCGCCATTTTCCTTCTCACACATGAGATCCGTACTTAATTGCGAGTAAGTCTTTGCATACATAGATGCTGATTAAACACTCTGCACTTTTTCATTATAAAGGAAACAACATCAACAGCAACGACACGGAGCGTTTGCAGTTAATTTCGAATCAATTCTACTTTTCATGTCAGTGATTTTTCTGTTATTTTAGCCCCTCCTCCCCCCACAACCTCTCTCTCACTCTCCCTTTTTCCCTCTTTCTTGTCTTTAATCTTACCAAAGCCATGACCGGGGATCATTTGAATAATCCCTTAATTTTCAGCATCTGTTGTGGTTTAATGGGTCCCTCTTTAATTAGGGTCCACATGCTGAAGTGAGTGGAGGACGCTAAGTGCGGAAATTTGGGGGCTACTGGGCAGGGCAAGAGTGGCAGCAGGAGTGGGGGGTTGCTGCAGTGGGCGGAGCAGCGGCTTGAGGAGTGAGGGGGTGTGGTGCGCAGCGGCGGGGGGGCTTAAGGTGGTGCAGTAACAAGGGGTGTGGCGGAGGCGCAGGCAGAGTGCAGGCCACCACGGGAGGCCCCGGCTTTGTCTCCGGGGTTGAGAGGGTGGGTGGGTGGGACGGCTGGTTGAGTTGGATGTGCAGAGAAAGAAAAAGTAGACAGTGAATAATGGATTTCTCCCATCACGCTGTCAGCCACAAGGCGCGCACCGGCCCCCTCAAGTTTCTTTTACCTTCGGTTACACGGTTTGATTTCGCAGTGGCAAACATGATAAAGTTTGGTCTGTTCTGATTATCATAGAGACGTGCAACATTATCATACAGTAAAATACCGTTTTTATCAAAATAAGACTTTGCACTTTTGCATTTTTAGGAATTCCAGCCACTTCCATTCTCAGTCTTCTTTGCAAGATTACAAACCTGGAAAGACGTTTTGTTGAGACAAGAAAAATTCTCCAGTGAGGTGCTCAGAGCAGCATCTCTTTTGCAATAAAACCTCGACGATTGATCAGATATCAATACTATTCATCCGATATCATCAGATATCAATACTATTCAT
>JAUESF010000001.1:16125183-16136380 GCA_032274765.1 Malacoctenus tetranemus | reverse complement strand
ATCAGATATCAATACTATTCATCCGATATCATCAGATATCAATACTATTCATTCGATAGTATTGTGGAAATGTGCTAAAATGTTCCAAACGCGGCTGCCAGAAAATATCAAACTCAAGATTCTGACTGTTTTCGTGCCTCTATCAGGTGATGTTTTGTTTGCTCCGTGGTTAAATTATATTTCTTTATTGTTTGCAGCTCCTCTTGAGTTTTCATTGTTATGACAGAGGTTGGTGCGTTTCTGGCCCGCGTGTTTTGCCATTAACCGCGTCGAATCAAGAAATGTTAAGTATTCTTGTGAGTGATAACTATTGTAGCGTTGCCGTTCCATCCACCTCCTGCTGGGACCCTTAATAGCAGCCATCAATCTTAATACATTTAACTTAGTGCACACAAGCTGCACGCCATCGATCAACAAACAACAAACTGCGCACAGTCACACCACTGGAAGGCCTAATATAAACATGCTTGCAACACGAGCACAAAAGGCAATTATGTTTGTGTCAAAACTATTTTGCCATGTGAGAAGGGGGAAACTTACTTGTTCAGCAGCGAGCACGGCGGAGCGAGAGAAGACAAGTTAAGCTGGAGATCGAAGTAGACAGGTTGTGCAGAATCGGTATCATATTTAGCTGATCCGTGTGCTTTGATACGTTTGTGGAAACGAAAAAAGCTCAAGACTCGACATTCGAATTGCGAGACTGTGACTCATGCTGTTGATCTATTCTGGGGTTCTTCTGTCTACAGTTTGATACAGAATATTGACATTTGGAAATCTTCTTAGAAGGTAGAAGAGGTTTTTTTTAACCGCAACATTGTGTCTGTAAGAACAATAGGAATATTCTGATGTCTTATTAATACACTTTTCTGTTAGAAACTGAAACTTTTTTAACAACTATTGACTGTAATAAGGAATTCACATTTTTTCTGATAAATTGGTATCTTTATTTTTATCAGCGCGAGGTCCAAATGTGTCATTTCTTTTGAATAAATCAGGTGAGATAATGTTTAACATACAAAGAAGAAAACATCAGAGGAAACAAACAAAAAAACAGATTTTTGCAGCTTCTTGAAGGATAAATTATATTAGGGATCTGTGGGCTTGAGTGCATTTGATATAAATGATCAATCACTTTGCCTCCTGAGCCTCGCACACTTCAACCACCCGGGCTCAGGTGGCAGATGTCCCACTCAGCCGCCGCTTTCACTAATGCAAGTTCTGACACGGGAAGGTGTCGTCGTGACAAAAGCATTAAAGGAGCGAAATGAGTGTGTGTCAGCGGAAGACGGAGTGTATCCCGCGATCGTGTAGCCCTCCGTTTTCCTAGGTGATAAGCATCACGCACCACAAACCAGCAGATTGATCACAGCCGTACCCCTGGGTGCGGGGGTTGAGGTGGGGGGGGGGTTGGGTTTGGGGGTTGGGGGTTGGGGGGTGGGGGGGAGGGCCTAGTGGGGCACAGAGCCAATAAAATATCACATCTGCATTAAAATGCCATCTCTAGGGTCCCAGCACAGGGCCTGCTATTTCAGGGATGCCTATTTAAAGGCTGTTGAAGTGCGGGCTCTCCACGCTGGAATAGCGGCGTACACCATCTCCATTATTTATGGGCCTCATCTCTATTTTACTGGTTTACCAAGGTGGGGGTGGGGTGGGTGCGGCAGTCATCACCGTCGCTTGAACAACATGTGCTTAATGATGTCACAGGCTTGAGAGGACTCGTGGGGGCTGGGCGAGGGGTGCGACGAAGAGCTGAGCAAACGGTTGAAATGTACAATGAAGGGTTGGGAGGGTGGCTGCAGGCAAAAGGGAAGGGAGGGCGATGACATTAGGAGACGGCAGCTCACTGGAGCTTCGCACCGGGGCTTTAGGTTGGAATGGTGCTGCTGGAAGTCCGTCCCCTCCGCTGGCATCATTACCGCTGTCATATCAATGAATCATGTGCGGCGCAGGGGAGGGAAAAAAAAGAGAAAGAAAAAAGAGAGAACGTGTACGTGTGACCACAGATCCCTGAGAAAAAACATGAAAATGGCTCATTTGATCACCGCAGTAGGAGTTCTCTGAGAAAATGGCTCAGTTTGGGCTTTTAATCACCTTGTTAATTATTGTCTGCGGAGTATTTGTGTGTGTGTGTTTCACTGAGCAATAAAGGAATGGATCATTACGTTGGGCCATTAGGCAAAAAAGCTATTCACCAAGGGGTCATTCAAATAATCACCATTTAATCTACATTTCTTCATTAGATAAATGTGAGTCGCTCACATGAAAAAAGCCGGCGCGTTCAGGAGCTTTAAACTCTGTCGTACATGACCTGAAGTGCGCAGCCGAAGGATGGGGAGAGCCATCAATATCGACTGGCCTTTTAGCTCGTCGTTGGCCCTGGGATCCAATAATCGGTGCATCTGCGCTTGCTTTCATATTTCTCTCTTTTTGTCTCTTTCTCGAGACTCACGTGGAAGCGTGCGAGATTTCAGCCTCTCCAGCAGATTTTCATGCTAATTCCTGCCTGATTCTGTCTCCCCCTCGGAAGTTCTTGATGGTTCACTGTTCGGCCCAGCGGGGCGGTGCCACTCACTTTTGACAGGATCTGATTTACAGCTTAGCTCCTTGTTTAAATCACCACGCTTCACATTTCCTGTCTTGTGGCCTTCCCACATATTACCGTCTCAATCATTCTTCTTTTGTGCGCGTCACCAAGAAACCCCTCAAACATATGTCGGAGGAGCCAGCTCCTCACCGCGCGCTTGTGTATGGATTTCTTTTTAGTATGCAACCCGACCATTCTCTCCCTTATTGCAGTAATTAGACCTGCTCCATTTAAGCCAGCAGTGTCCTGCTGGTAGTGGACAGTCTTTAATCATGTGCGAGTGTCTGTCAACAGTTAGCAAAGAAAGAGTGAGAAACAATGGCGAAGCAGGTCTGTTGGGGCTGAACGGTGGGATGAGTGAGTGCACCTCGCCGCCTCATGCTTGTCTGTCTCCTCTTACAGCAGGGAGAGGATCGATATCCTTGTGTGTTTCTGTCGAAGCAGCGCTTTGCATTTGTTTATATGTATGTGCCGCACTGGAGCTAGGCTAAATCGTATTAGATTGAGTCAACCTCTCAAGTAATAAAAGGCGCATACGCATTGCAGATTGTGAACTGCTGCTTTCCTTTACAACCGGCACAGATGGTTAACAAGTTTCCCCGCTGTATACATTTATCTGCGGCGCTAACTCCATTGTGATTTTTTACACTTGTGTCTGATTTTGTGAGAGTGTCGATAGTCACAGGGGTGCAGGCCTCTCGGAGAAGTCATGTTTATGCATGAGGGCCAAGGGTGGGGCCCGTTAGGGGGGTTGTGTCAGCAGACGCACACAACAGCCAGATCAGCGACACCATGACTACTTGGCAGAGATGCACAAGAAAGCTCCTATAGGCACTGGTCCTCTTTTGTTCCCGAGCATTGAAAGTGCCCCAGTGTTCCCAGTAAACACGACCAGCACGTACGTCAGAGAGCGCGGCAGTCACGTGTCTCAATCCGGATCCCAAGACAATGTGCTATTTTTCATCCCAGGTGTTGGAAGCTGTTTGCGCGACACCTGCCTGTTCTCCATCAGCAGTGGCAGCACCCTTCAGGGGTTCAACTCGGTCCCACACTGTGCTCGTCTGTGCCCCCCCCCCACAGGCTTTGTGGTGCAGCAGGCTAAGACACAAACTATCACTTAGGTCTGAGAGTCACTATTTGAGACAAACTTCTTTCTCAGTAATTGACTCCTTTAGGAGCCCTTTTTCAGCTAAGCACCCACCCACTTACCAGTACACAATGCGTCAAGACCGTGCAATTCATGAAGCCACATCATTGCCACCGTTCCTCAGGTGAATTGAAAATAATTACTGAATTGTTGCTGAGCTTTGTGCAAATTCTTCTCGGGCTGCCATTTGTTTTCAAGTGAATCTTTTGACTTGTAAATCGGTTGGAGCTCTTCGGGTCAGTGATGATTGCATCAGTGCAAAATAATATGCAGTATATAAAATATGGATTATGAAAATCAGTTTCATTGAACTCATTCTAAACACCTTATTGCATGAAAAAAAAAACGACTTTCAGATATGCTCCCGAGGCTTCAGTGAAGGTGTATTAGTGCCCCTATTTGACACACACTGCTGGATAAGGATGATTAAAGAGGAACTTGTACGGCTTTTCTAAGAGGCCATTACTCATCAGATATAATGTTCACAGCCTTTTTTATGAGACCAAATACGTAATGTTCTTTCAGTTCCTCCTTTGCTTTGCAAAAATAATCATACCCACACCTTTCTTTAAGGTTGAGCACTGATTTCTGCAGGAGTTTGAGCTGCAGCATCCTGCACGTGCATCAATACTGTAACACCTTTTGCAACGTCACCTGGTTCGCTGCTTTTTATTTAAGGGCATTTTAAGTGCTCTTCACTTCGCCTGCCAATGGTCACATAGATACGGTCACATCGTCTCTAAGTGTAAATGTTAATTTCTGAGAGGTTTGCACTGAATTTCATCCTTTTATGCCCTGAGATCAAATGCTTCAGTGTTTGCAGTGTGACTGAGGGGAAGAGAGCGAACTGGAAAATGCAGAGTATTTAACTTTGGCTGCGATTCAGTGATAAAATATTACTGATGTCTTCTGTGCTTTGTTGACCTAAAACATTTTATTGGCTGAAGGTTGTGGGTCCCTGGTGGGGGGAAAAAAATTGCAGTCGGGCCTTTGAGATAAGCACTTAGGCTGAATTACCCCAGTAAAGTGTACAGCTGTTTAAGTGTGGCCCTAAAGTGGAGAGCGAAATAAAAAATATGAGCCTGAGAAATCAGTCCGCCTGACTACAGTCGGATCTTATCTGCAGACAACATATCACGCGCGGCAGCAGGCTGGCCGTCGCTTTTACAGGGAGTCGCGGCTCACGGCAAGCAAACATCCGCTCCTGGAAGAAGACTGAATTAGTGTGGTTTAATTTTCATTTGAGCTTCATGCAGCCGTTCAGAGATCTCGGGTCAAATCATGCTCGAGAATGCCACACTTCTCATTAAGCTCTGAAATGGAGTAATCACAGTGTTCGACCATGTTGCAGCGCTGCAGCCACGCAGGTCTGACTGAAGGATCTCGCTTTCATTCCAGACATATTGAGACGTTAACTCTCGTACGATTACAGCCATTTAAGTGTATAAATCTAATCCGCAGGAGTACGAACTGAGATTAGTTTGCTCGATTTTACAAAAGATTAAATCCAGGGACAATACATGTGTCGATGAACTGAGTCAACTCGGTGATCTCGGAGGGAAATAGAGTCAAGATGGCACAAACATCGAGGGCCCAAGATGTCAGCGGAAGGACAAACAGACAAAAGCCGAGCGTGTCTCCAGCATAAACACGGCTTCCAAGTCGTGTTGTTTACCACTTGCTCATCCTTGCTCTTCCTGTCAGTAATGGGGGGTCCGTCCCTCTTGTTATGCTAACACTGTTCAGATGAGTCTTTCTTCATCCAAGTTAATTATGGTTGACATTTAAATGAGTGCACTTCTCTTGTAGAAGGTGGGAGAACTGTGGAGGAAGAGGGCCTCTCTCTAATTGAGTTTGTTGCTGGCTCCACCTTCGACGCCGCTTTTGTTCTGCGGGGAGCAGATATGTGAAGTGCAGCTGAATGAAGCTCTCTGTAAAGATATTGATACTGGTTTCACTTCGTGGCAATGTGAGAGTAGCAATGTTTTCTTTGTCTATATTAGCATCCGTCTTGGAAAAAAAGAGAGCGTGCCTGACCTACATATTAGATGCGAACATACGGCAGGAAATCCATATGCCTGCCCCGTACTTTACATATGGATGTCAAGATTCTCCCCTGTTACTGATGACTGTGGATCGTGTTCAGCTGCTGTTTGTGTGTCACATTCTGTTCTCCTGAAGTTGCTTTTGTGGTACAACAGAACAAGGTTTGTCTGTGGTGACATTTGTACAGATGCTTTTCAGAAGCTGCGTTTTTCTTTTAAGATTTTAAAAATGCATGGCGAACTGGGAACAACATTTATTCACTGGTTGAATCAAGCCAGGATTAATCAAATATTTATTGTAAAAAAAACCACATTCAATATGTATACTTATATGAATATATGCAGTAGCTCCCTTGTGGGAAATATAATCTTTGTGTCACTCAACTGGCTTCTGTGTGATTGCAAAGATGCTGTAAAAGGAGGCTATCAAACATTCAGCCGGTGCAAGAAATCTGGCCCATAACATTCCCAAAGAAACTTGTCAGTTACTTTCAGTTAAACTAATTTCTGTTGCTGATTCATTTTTTTTAGGGAATGTCCTTTTCTATGTCTAACAGACTGAATATTGAGACCCAGAACTCAACAGAAGTTGTCAACACCAACAAGTGTTCAGTCCCTAAGTTCGCTCCTGTATCACTAGAGAAGTAAAAATGTTTAATCAATTCAAACGTTTTCAGAGTGTGATTCTGCTTCTGTGCATTTGAACGGAGGGATCTTTAGAAGCTCGTTACAGGAGACTTTGTGATAGAGTTGCTGCTGCGCACTTTCGATCTAAACTGACTCCGCGTCAGCTTTTCTACTAAAAACACGTGACACTCCTGCCTGAAAATGTCACTTAAGTATATTTTGTACCTCGTTAAAGAGAAACACCTGCAACCTGTCACAAAAAGTCTTTGCAGCTGTTGAATCAGTGTTGATTTTCGGAGGAAGGGAGGGCTGTTTATCTCGCACGATTCAGGCACGAGGCAAGTCAAGCTGCTTGAAGTGATATTTCAGTGCCTTGGTTCTCAAACAGGGGTACTAGTACCATTTGTATTTTATTGTTTCAGAGACATCCTGAAAAAGGACACTTTATGTTAGCATTTGTTTATTGCCTAAATGTTTCAATGTTTAATAAACACTGATATTCTGAGTTCTGATATTTTTAGACACTGGTGCTGTTTTATGATAGCCGTATAGAGTCAAACAACAATTGGAGAGTGAGTGTAATTTAAAGGTATTTGTACAGGACAGACTCAGATCTGTTGCAACAGGTATCTGATCACACTCCTCTTGTGTCCTGTTGAGTTTTTCTCTGTTGCTTTCTTCTCTTTATGCGGTCCCAGATTGACTGTGTGATGTTGTAATCCGTGGGGGCCTCGCCATCTGTTGTGGGACTCCTTCTTCTTTTCTTTGAGCGGCGGTGCTTGTTACTGTTTTGTGATACCGTGACCTCATATTCCTGTCTCCTCTCTCTCTCTCTCTCTCTCTCTCTCTCTCCCTGCGTCTCTCTCTCTCTCTGTGTCTCTGCAGCCATGGCAGACTTCCATGTCCAACCGGAGTCGGTGCGTGCTGAAGAGTCTGGAGTGGCCAGATTCCAGTGCCAGATCCATGGTCTGCCAGAGCCCGCCATCAGCTGGGAAAAAGACAGACGCCCAGTGGACACCAGGGACAAAAGGTTGGACCACGTGAACGCGTGGCTGCGCACTCTTTGGAGGTTAATAGTGTCTCACTGTGATCTGTCCTTTCTCGCAGGTACACTCTTCTTCCTACGGGGGTTCTTCAGATCACAGGCGTGCGAGAAGAGGACAGTGGAAAGTTCTGCTGTGTGGCCCATAACAGTGCGGGAGTGAAACACAGCGCCGAGGCCCTCCTCACTGTTTCAGGTTGTTATTTTTAATGATTAGCGCGTCTCCATACCACAAGCACACTTTGTTTTTTGTCACAGGAAGGCAAGCATGCGTGCTCAAATGGTAGATAAACGTTCCCCCCGCTGCTGCCCGTACACAGTCGCTCCGCTGTTTATCTCCCCCAGCATATTCCTTAGACTTTACCAACCTATTGTCCCCTCCGCCTGATCCAAGAGATACAACATATTGAGCTAATGCACTCCAGAGAAATCCAATTAAAGGAAGCCATCCATCATGTTGAGTCCCATCTTAAACTCGCCTCTCTGCTGCTTTTTTTTTTTTTTTTTTCCCCTTCCAGGCTCTCAGTCGTCTGTTTACAAGGAGCCTATGATCGTGGTGGGACCAGAAAACCTCACCCTCACTGTACACCAGACTGCCATCTTGGAGTGCGTTGCTACGGGGTATCCTCGGCCCATCGTGTCCTGGAGCAGACTCGGTGAGAGAGAGAGAAAAGGGAAAAATCCCGATCGGATCAGAAGTTAAAGCTAAATGTTGTTTCAATGTTTCATTTTCTCCCTGCACGCGCACACGTGTTTACAAAACCTGTGTGTCACTGAGCTGAGGGTCCACTAGTGGGGGGTTGTGGGGGTGGTGGTGGGGGGGAGGGGGCTACATTTATGCATGTGAAATCTGAGTCCTCATGTGTTTGTATGTTCCCAGCAACACGTTTGTTCCGTGCTGCATTGTGTAACGAAAAACGTGTGCCCGGGAATATATTTCATACATTACATCTGTATTCCGGGTTCGGCATTAGCTCTTAGAGGTAAACATTATGTTTGACTGTGTGTTGATAGATGCATGCTTCATCTCCTCATGAAGCTGAACCTCCTTCCAAGCACTGGAGAGTCTCTGAGTAATTGCTATGAGGTGCTGAGACAGATACGATTAGTTTTCTCCTCCTTCCGTGTGCAATTTTTTTCCCGACTATCACTCAAAGTCTGTCGTGACCAATTTTTCAATCTCCTATCTGTTTTTCTTTACCTGTTATGCGGGGCCGATTTGCTGTTGCAAATGTAAATTTCCCCCCGCCCCTCCCTCCCAAGCAGTTGGGCATAATCAGATTGAGGGTATTGCTTTACACAATGTTGCCTGAATGAAATGCTAACACGATGGGATTTGTATGTATTAGATTACGGCAGGGGAGGCCGGGATAAGCTGCATAATGAATCTGATAGTTTCACATCAGTCACTCCTTAATGCCACAGTTAGTTTGCTGCTATTCATTGAAAAGCACAGCAGCTCGCTAGCTTGTGCTCTTTCTTTTCTGGCACTAAGTTAATTAGCGCTTGACAGAGAGAAACTCATGGAGAGGGGCAGACCGCACAATAAGGAATATAGCAGATAAAAAAAGGCAAGAACAGAACAAGACGGCCTGTGTTGAGACAAAGGTCCAGCGGGCTGTTACTGCGCCAATGACCGACCAGCCAGTCATAAAGGAGAAATGCAGAAATAGCAATAAAACGCATCACAATGGCAGCGGCAGAACAAAACCACTTGACGGGCAGGTTTTGTGATTTATTTGATCTCAATAACTTGTCATGATTAATCACATGAATTCACTCTTCGTTCTTCTTCATTGTTCCTGAAACAAAAATATCTGAATGAAGCAGTCGCAGCTTCAGCAAAGACTGCGACACTTATCTCACCTCAGCAGCCAAAGATGAACTTCACTTTAAACTTGTGAGCATCTTGTAGAGATTTGTGATGGATTAACTCTTCACAAAGAGCTCTTTGTCTATCATCTTATGCACAAAAAAAGAGGCCACTTTGCTTTTTTGCGGTGGTGATTTGTGGACTCTGGATCTAATCTTATCAAACAGCAAAACTGACCTGTTCTGTTCAGCTCGATGCTTTTTTTGTTTTAGATGTTTTTCATCTTTTCACTCTGGATTTCTTTGATCCACTTCTCTGTCATGCCGTTAGTAGAAAAAAAAAGCCTCTCTATGTTTAAGTTGTACCATAATGTATATTGTGTTCTTGAAGCACATTTTTTGTGTCCATCAGTTTCTAAAGAGACACGAGGACAAAGCGTAGAAAGCAGCCTTGCCGTTTGTATCGATTTGTGAATCATCTTCTCATATTTCAAACAATCATGATTCACATCCGTTGCTCTTCCGTTCAACTCTCTCTCAAAGATATGAAACTACTCCCTCGGCACACACAGCTGTTGACTGTTGACCACATGTTTTTAATCTCTCTTGCTGGAGCTCGTGGCTCTGCAGGTGTCCGGCCCCGTGCCCATCTCGCTGCCTCCCTCCTGCATCTTTTAACGCGTCAAATCTGAACCATACAGGCTTACCAGCTGCAGATGAATGCCGTAGATGGGATTAAATGCCCCCTTGGCCCCATAGCTAATATCGGAGGCTGACTGAAGCCATTGTTAGGTTTGACACAGGAGATAGGAAGCACAAAAAAGTGCGAGCTTATCATGTAAGTACAGTGAGCACAGAGAGGAGGCAGCTATGGGCTGCAGAGGGAGATTAGAAGTTGCAGTTGGAGTTTCTGTTCCCTCAGCGGGAGCCGAAACGTCTCCGGAGTTTTACAGTGAACCTGTTCAAAGGGGAATGTACAGCAAGGCTTTGTCAGACATGAGTGAAAATACAAAACTTTTAATGAACTGAACATCCATTAAGCCGAAGCCGCACATCGACTTTTGAAAGGAAATTCGCAAATTCTTCTCAGAGAGGAACATAAGCTGCCAGTGACAGCCGTCACAAGCTGACGTCTAGGAAAACAAACCGCAGTGTGCGCGCCACTCAGACAGCAAACATAAGCTGTGACCTTCGTGCCTGCGTCTGCTGTACTGCAGGCTTCGTAACGTTTTAATTCCTTCTGAACCATCCACTGTGAAAGCCGCATCCTTGGGGGCTAAAATCAAACAGCCGTTTCCGGATTGTGACCGAAAACGTACGTTTTGTTGATTTGATCGCACTTGATCTGGATTTCAGCCCCCCTCAGGTTGAAGTGAGTCCTTTCCTGCAGACTTGCTTCACACGTATCTAAACACAGTCTTTCCTAAACCTCATCTTAAACATTGAGGATTTTTTTTATTTACACTTTATTTTGTCCTCACAAACATGAAAAGTCACCAGGAGATACGTCGCAAGAGATTTTTTTGGCTCAGCTGGTCCAGCTTGTCGGCCTTCACACCAAGCGTTGGCAGTTTGATAAACCATCTTGTCCTGTTTGTGCGTCAAAGTGTCCTTGAGCAAGACAGTGAACCGAAAAGTGCTTCTAGTGCTCTGTATGAGCACCTCGCATGGCGGCCCCCCACCACTGCTGCGTGTGTGAACGGGTGAAAATGACTTGCGGTGGAAAGCGCCTTGGGGGCTGCTGATGTGCTACATAAGTGGAGTAATGAATACATGGCACTAACAGACACACCTGTTGACCCCCACCTGACATTAGTGCATTGTTTGTATGGGCACACCTGGTCCTTCCAGCTGCCCCCTATCGTGCTCAGCTGCTCCCTCCCTCTTTCCCTCTGATTAGACGGTCGTCCCATCGGCGTGGAGGGGATTCAGGTTCT
>JAUESF010000001.1:16041382-16062137 GCA_032274765.1 Malacoctenus tetranemus | reverse complement strand
TTGACTGCTGTGTCAGCTCTTTGTTGCCTCATTAAAACCTATTCAAGCTACAACACCACTTGTGACGTTGTTATTAGAGTAACTACTTATTTTTCTATGCTACCTGTTAAAACCTGCACCAGAAAACTGCATTTGAAAAAACTGTATCTATATGTCTCTCCAAACTGAACACTCACATTTACTGTAAAGTTTAAATGAGCTCAGGATGAAAAGGAAATTGTCCACCAGAATATTGACATCTGTTTCGTGTACTTTAACTCAACATGTATACTTCAAATAAAACTGAATTTGTTTAGTCATAAGATGACAAATGCAGTTTTAAAAAAAAACAAAAAAACATATGAAGTAGTAACAACTGTAAGTTGAAAAATATAAAGAAATGAAAATGATTGCGTTCAGTAAATTATGTGAGACGCAGTCGGTCACACGCTGTGGTTGTCTGTTCCAGGATCATGGAGAAGAGACACCACAGATTCCAGCTCCTCACAGGGTAACTTGTGTTATGAATGTTCATGGAATATCTGCACAAATTTCTGAAACTGTGTGGTTTCACTTTTAATGCAGCAAATAGAGGCTCTTATTCAAGTCTCTGTGCTCTTTACATGTCTAGAGCACTACGAGTGGACCACATGGTTCAACGTGGACCACCCTGGTGGCCGTGGAGACTATGAGCAGCTGGATGCCATTCGCTTCTATTACCGTTCACGAGTGTGTGACACTCCGCGGGCCATCGAAGCCAGAACCACCAACTGGATCCCTGCTCGTGAAACGGGGGAGAAGGTCCACGCAGACCTAACGGTGGGCTTCTGGTGCCTCAACGAGGAGCAGGGGCCCGACCGCAACTGCTCCAACTACGCCGTCCGTTTCCTCTGCCCCAAAGGTTGGTCCAGATATCGTCCAGTTTGGGTACGAAGCTCCACCCTTGTAGAGTGAATATTGCTGAATACTCCTGATGCTGTTTCCTCCATCAGATATCAGTGTGAACCTTCAGGGCACCTGGGGTCCTTGGTCTGACTGGAGCTCATGTCCCGCCCTCTGTGGACAAGTGGGCGTGCAGCTTCGCCATCGCAACTGCCAGTCTCGCTCCACACCCTGCATTGGAAACAAAGTGGAAGGGAAAGCATGCAAGGGGCCTGAATGCCCAAATGAAGGTGAGCTCCTCTCAGTCAGGCGTCACGGGGTGTTCGCAGTCCCAACATCACTTTCTGCTCACTACCCTTTGTTCTATTTGCTTTGCCCTTCAGACTGCTCACTGCAGTGCACAATGGGGAAGGTGAATGCTGACTGTGACGCATGCATGTGCGAGCAGCACGTCCTGTTGGGAGCCGTGCGCAGTGCCGGTGGTCTCACTGCCGAGGGGGCTGCCATCCTCCGCTCGGGGAAACTTCTCACCCTCACAGACCACAACGGACACTTCCGCATACCCGGGGTCTGCCCCGATGGCAACACCACCCTGACGGTCAACCTGCAGGGTCACATCTCCCAAAATGTTGTGGTGCCAAGCAGTGCTGAACACACCTCGGTCCTCACCGTCCAACTCAAGAGAGCTGGTACGATAGAGGCGTCGTAAATCACAATCAGATAAACTGCATATTTACAGATGTACATCTTTGTTTGGATGTCGGCCTGCTTGCATGTAATGTGTCCTTCTAATGTCTGTTATCAGAGAAGCTCCATGTGTTGAGCAGCCCAGTGAACAAGGTCAGGAGGGAGGGACAGAGCGCTGCCTTCTGCTGCAAAGTGGCAGGAAGTCCACAGCCAGACCAGTACCAGTGGTAAGATTGGATAAAGTTGGCTGGTATTTCTGCAAGGACCTGCCAGTTGAATTCATGCAGCACTCACCAGAGCATTTCCTCTTTTGTGCAACTTAATATATGAAAGCCAGGCAACAGTGTGATTTTTCAAAGCTTTTCAGAGCCATGTGTAAACCACTTCATCTCATCTCATCACCACTCTTCTGCAATCACTGTAAAACCTTTGAGAGAGGTTTGAATGTATTCAGTGACAAATCATTTTAGAGGCTTGAGAGCCCTTAAAATCTTTTGCTACAGAAGGGCTCAAATTCACCAAATCATTGCACCAACAGCACATTTATTTCATTTCTAGCTTTAGCCACAACCTTCTTTTATTAAAGGGAACCAGATTGGTGATTTCAGGTCACTTGACAACGGACGTGTGTGGTGTTGAATCGAGCCATTTATTGATTTGGTAGAATAACTCACTAGCTGTTACTCTTTTTCTTGTGTCTGTGAACAAACAGGTTTCATAACAACAGTCTGATGGAGACGCAGGCTGACAGCACATTGGTCCTCAGACATCTGCTTCCTGAGCATGCGGGGGAGTACTACTGTAGAGCTGCTGGTCCAACTGGGACCATCAAGACCAAACCAGCCACTCTCAGAATCTTAGGTCTGTTCAAAATTAGTGGCAAATAAAAAAACGCTGATTATGTCACCATCACTACTGCACCTGCATAGTGTGTCTAAGTAACTTCAATTAACATTTCTGCATCTCAAACAGGGAAAGATGAGCCCTCATGCAACCCCACGCCTGAATCCAACCTCATCCGTCTTCCACACGACTGCTACCAAAACAGCACGGACTCGTTCTACTTCGACGTGGGCAAGTGCCCCTCCAGCACATGTGCCGGTCAGTTGGATAACGGCATCAGGTGCAAAGACAAAGTGGCTTACTGCTGCGGCGTGGCCAAGATGGAGGAGAAGCAATTAACATGCCAAGGCTACCAACTGCCAACCATGGTGGTGACCGAGTGTGGCTGCCAGAAGTGTGTGGAGACCAAGGCCATCGTGTACGGTCGCGCCGTGGCCGCAGATAACGGGGAGCCAATGAGGTTCGGCCATATCTTTATGAACGGGGTGCGGATCAGCCGCACAGGCTACAAAGGAACCTTCTCCATCCAGGTTCCTCCAGACACAGAGAGACTGGTGCTCACCTTCATGGACAACATGCAGAAGTTTGTCAACACCACCAAGGTGCTTCCGTTTAACATCAAGGGAGGCGCCGTTTACCACGAGATCAAGCTGCTCCGAAAGAAAGCTCCAGTCACCATCAGCGCCATGGAAACCAACACCCTGGAGCTGGGGGAGGTGGAAGGCCAAGAGGCAATGGTTCAACTCCAGATCCCCCCACAGTCCTTCTACAAGGAGAACGGGGAAGTCTTCACGGGTAACGTCAACGCCAGTGTCACGTTTCTCGACCCGCGAGACGTCTCCACAGCTGCCGCAGCTCAGAGTGATCTCAACTTCGTGGGGAATGACGGTGACACGCTGCCGCTGAGAACGTACGGGATGTTTTCAGTCGACTTCAGGAGCGAGGAGGACAACGAACCCCTGAATGCGGGCGAGGTGAAGATATTCCTGGACTCCGCTCAGGTGACTATGACTGAGCATCTTGACACGATGAAGTTGTGGTCGCTGAACCCCGAAACTGGCCTGTGGGAGGAGGAGGGCAGTCTGCAGATGGAGAAGAAAAAGCGAGGCAAAAGGGAGGAGAGGACGTTTTTGATCGGAAACATGGAAATCAGAGAGCGGCGCCTGTTCAACCTGGACGTCCCGGAGAATCGCCGGTGTTATGTGAAAGTGAGGGCCTTCAGGGGCGAGCGCTTCTCAGCCACCGACCAAGTGGAGGGCGTTGTGGTGAGCCTCATCAACATGGAGCCCACAGCTGGTTACTCCTCCAATCCTCGAGCGTGGGGTCGCTTCGACAGCGTGATCACCGGCTCCAACGGAGCCTGTCTCCCGGCCTTCTGTGACGATCAGAAAGCCGACGCCTACTCTGCCTACGTCATGGCCAACCTCGGAGGGGAGGAGCTGGAAGCTGTGCCCTCCGCACCAAAACTGAACCCCAACCTCATCGGAGTGCCCCAGCCTTACCTGAGCAAACTCAACTACAGGCGGTCCGACCACGAGAACCCCAGGATAAAGAAGACGGCATTCAGCATCAACATCGCAAAACCGAGTCCCAACACAGCCGAGGAGGGCAACGGACCGGTGTACGCGTTCGAGAACTTGAAGGAATGCGAGGAGGCCCCGTTCAGCGCGGCACACTTCCGCTTCTCCAGGGTGGAGGGAGACGGCTACGATTACAACACGGTGCCGTTCAACGAAGACGACCCAATGAGCTGGACGGAGGACTACCTGAGCTGGTGGCCGAAGCCCATGGAATACAGAGCCTGCTACATCAAGATCAAAATCAACAGCCCGCATGAGATCAACGTGCGGTCCCGCAACATGGGCGGCACCCACCCCAAGACCGTAGGCCAGCTCTACGGCCTCCGAGACACTCGCAGCATCCGCGACAAGGACCAGGCCACTATCTCGGCAGTGTGCCTGGAGTTCAAATGCAGCGGGATGCTGTACGACCAAGAACGAGTGGATCGCACCCTGGTGAAGGTGATCCCGCAAGGAAGCTGCAAGAGAGACCTGGTCAACACGATGCTTCAGGAGTACCTGGTCAATCACCTGCCCCTGGCGGTCAACAATGACACCAATGAGTTCACCATGTTGGCACCCCTCGACCCTCTGGGCCACAACTATGGGATTTACACCGTGACGGACCAGGATCCCCGCACAGCCAAAGAGATAGCACTTGGACGCTGCTTCGACGGCACATCCGACGGCACGTCTCGGGTCATGAAGAGCAACGAGGGCGTGGCACTGACGTTCACCTGCGGGGACCGCGAGGTGACGCGACAGAGCGTCTTCCAGTCCGGACAGAGTCCCCCGGGTCAAACGGTGACGAGCGTGGTGAGAGGGGAGGGACGGCAGAACCGGCGCCGGCAGAGGGCCAACGCGCTGCGCAGCAGTCGGCGACGCAGCACCAGAAATCCCGAAAGAAAGCGCACAAACGCCAGAAGCTAAACGACACTGAAAACTTAAGATTTACACGGAGACCAAATGAATTCCTACAAACAGAGGTTTACCTTATGTGCTGGTCCATTTTATAGTGACTTTTTTTAAGATTGACTACGTAAACAAAGTTAGGCCTATTTCATGCATCTTCCTCCTGAGGAACATTTGACTTCATTATGTTACATTTTTAAAACTTTACTGTGGTAAATATGTACTTGAACTGTAAATAGAGTATTTATTACAGAGGCCTTGAAGTTCTGTAATCATTTCAGTTTTTATTGAAATTTTTTTGCTGATGTAAACAAACAGAAACAACCCATTTTCGACCAGTGATTTATTAAATTAGATGCTTATAAAACACTGCAGAATGCTGTATCTTCCATATTGTACGTATCCAATTGTCCATGTAACATTGAAACTGGTCAATCGCTAGAAAAAAAAAAGAGAAGTATGCCCCTTTCGACTAACTGTAGCCCATATGAAGACATGGTGGGGTGAAGCCTGGAAAGCCTCCGCTCCTCATCACACTTGATACAAGCCTGCAGAAGCAATGATCAGGAGACCAGTTGAAGCAAGTTAGTCCACTTGCCTGATCCACTTTTTCTTCGTTAGTAGAAATCAAATTAGTAAATTACATTTTTGTCATGCACAAAAAATACCTAAAAGCACTCTTGCTCCGTTTGTTTTTTTTCTTCTTCAAGGATATTCCAGAGATGTATTGAGAATGGCTGAGGTTTTAAAGTCACATTTATTATAGTTGTCTATCCCTTTTATCTTACAGTGAATGTCATGTGCTCTCTTTAAAATTACAACTAGTACTTACACGTTGCATCAGTCTCCAATCACCTACAATGCAACCTTGTCAGAGTAAGATGAATGATGTACTCAATTATTCTGCATTTGGCAACCGAAGTTATAGATACTATATACACTTTCCTGTCTGAGGACCATCCACAGGTAAGTGAGACCTATAATATATACACATGACATTCTGGTTAAAAGAATTTGCATAGAACCTTGGTTTCTATGTCACTACACTTATAACTGCAATACTGTATCTGTCTTGTTGACAGGAGCATCACTTCAATAAAAATGAGCCCCACAAAACTCAGACAACAGCAGTTACAATGTATTCTCCATTGAAGCTGGGTCACCCAACAGATACAACAATTGTGTGTGTGAGAGTCGAGGCTGAATGAGACAGAGAAAAGGCAATTCCATTATGTATGAACATAAAGAGTAGTGAGATTGGATGCTCCCTGGTAGAGTCCCTCTGGTCATTGAAGCAAAATGAAGGGGGCAACACATTGTTCAGATCTTCCAGAATGGCACTGGACAGCATGAGAAGGTACAGCTGCGTTTCTGAGGGTCAGGAGAGGGTAAGGGCAGTGGTGATGGAGCCAGTGTCACATGAAGTCCTCATAGTCTTGGGCGTAGCCGCCATCGAACTCTGCATAGTCGAGGTCGTCTCTCAGCTGTGCTTTCAAACCGCCTCCAGGAACAACCCCTTTCTTCTTCTTCTTTCCTTTGTTTTGCTGTAAAGGCCAAAAGGACACAATCAATATTTAATATTCACCAATATCAACCGCAAAGAAGGGTTTTTTCCCCCCTTTCTTGAATTTGAACAAACTACTTTGGCTTCATTTTTTTTAACCAGCCAGACCAATTCAGCCATTAATCTCACCTGCATGAAATTTTAAAAAACATGATTTGAAAACATGATTTTCATCAAGTACAACGCCTAAACGCTGGACTAGGAGAATGGCGCCCTCTACTGGCTGAAG
Organism: Malacoctenus tetranemus; assembly: GCA_032274765.1. Classification (NCBI taxonomy): domain Eukaryota; kingdom Metazoa; phylum Chordata; class Actinopteri; order Blenniiformes; family Labrisomidae; genus Malacoctenus; species Malacoctenus tetranemus. Next base: position 16,055,482 of record JAUESF010000001.1, on the reverse strand, counting down.
TTATTACAGGAAGAGGAAAGTAAAAGTCACTTACTTTTTCTTGTTTCTGTTTTTCACTAAGTAGAACTGACAAGGAATTACTGACTTTCTTCAAGTCGTCTACTTCCACTGTGAAGAGAAAAGGGGAAGCGAGTGGTCAACCCAAGTTTTACTGACTGAAGCAGTGAGAAAGTGACTGACATTTGATGGAAGAGTATTGAAAAACGAAACAGATTCTTACATGAAATACAAAGTTCCCGAAACAATGACTCCAAGAAACTCGAATAGTGCACAGATTTTTCAGACTGTGATATCTTTTCTTTCAGCAATTTCTCAAACTCTGTAAAGTCTTCTTTGGAAGATGGACACATGGCATCAATCCCGGTGACACTGTTTGACGAGGTGCTGACTCCTGTAAAGACAGTTTGACATCCATTATCAGGACACTCAGTAACAGGCAAGAAGTGCTTCATTCAAACCAATGACCCGAGCTGCTATTGTGCAAATTAGCAGCTCTGAACAAATAAGATAATGGAAAATAAAAACACTATATCTATAATATTGTGTGTATTGGCCAATGCAGCCAATTGATATCAATCTGAAATGTTGCTGCAGTCAAACTCAAAACAATCAACCAAGCTTTTCAAGTCTATGAACTTACCAAATGCCTCTTTTGCTAGCTCCAAATCGGCATCTTCCTGTAATTTCTTCACTCTCAACTTCTCTGCAAGTTGTTCTTCAGGACTGAGGTTTTCAGCCTGGGAAAGGAGGCAAGAACATAAACAATCAATGGGTTGAGGATAACAGCTGGCAGATGTATTCAGGAGGAAAATATGGAAGTCATACAAAAAAACTCACTTCCAACTCTTTCTCTTTCTGCTCCTGCTGTTTCTTTTTTAGTCTGTTTTCTTTCTCTTTGATCTTTTCACTCAACCGTTTCTTTTCAGAGACTTTTGTCTCTGTAGAATGAAAAAACAAAACAAATATTAGCACTAAGAGACCTGTAGACAACAAAAAGCACACAAACTCCAACGTGCAAAGAAAACAAACAGCCATCGGGTAAACACACACCTGTTTTCTTCCCCTCTGCTTTTTTCTCTTCATCTTCTTCCTCATCATCCCAATTGTCCTAAAAGTCAGAACACATTTATGGAGCAGGGGAAACAACCTTTCTAAATAATGTTATTTGGATATTGAAAATACAAATTGACAATGTGAAGTGAAGTTTTCTTTGAATTGTGAATTCAATAAACTCCAAAGAAATAAGCTTTAAATACAACACAAACATTTTTGTGAGCAGGTTTTGATGTTTATCTTCAGGTTCAAAAGGAAATTATATGTTATTTAAAAAATAAAATGCAAATGAAAAATGTGTTGATTTAACCTGTAACTTAAGTGTGGGTTCTGTCATCAATACATCAGTAAGCTAATCATTGCGACAATGCTGTACAGTCAATTTTATGAACTTACAGCGAAAACCTTACTCTGACCAAACTAAATAAACACAAGAGTCCCTGATTTAATAAACTTTAGTACCTCTATAGGACTTGACCCCATGTGCCCCTTTACTTTGGGCACCATATGTGACAGAAGGGGACCATAGAGGAGGCCTCTGCCAGCACTTTCCACAGGTCAATAATCTGAGTTTTCTGGACAGATGTGGAATCCACATTCACACATATGATCCACCTGTGCCACTGTATGAACTCGGTGTTGGCAGCAACAGCAGCGGTCGCTTCCTTCTGTGAACTCAGAAAGTTCCAGGCCTGCTCCTCGCCCGAGTTGAGTCATCAGCCCAGATGATGATTTCATCTGATCGAGGCTAAAGTTGCTTAGCAAGCTAGCGCAGCCACGCCGCCTCATGTTCCAAGCGTGTGGGAATCCAAACCTCGGGACACGAATACGAACCGCCTTATAATTACTTAACCAACTCGGAGCACCGGCGGCACATTTAGAGAACCGCTCAAGTTTACGGAGAGCGATGAATATACCGAAGATTAAAGCTCGTTTAAGAGCTGGTGTAAAGTGAAGTTAGCCTCCGATTCGTCGCGTTACTGACACACAGAAGCGAAAACTTTGACAGCTGTTCAAAGCGTTTCCAATGCTGCATGTCAACATCACGTTACTGTCTTTTCGTGTAACGAGAAAAAATAAAAATGCCAATCTTTCCAATAAGGGACACTGAAGCACCCTTTGCCTCACAAAAAGTAAACGTTATCCCGATCAGGAGTAAACGTGAAAATGTGGGGTCTCAACAACCGGGAAAGACGCACAATTAATGGTGTAAAGACAAACATACAATACATTTGGCTTTCGGTGACGATTAACTGTTGAATATGTTCTGATTAATGTGACTCACATGTTTACAATACAGCAAACCAACACCCACCACACTGCAGTCCAATCACTTCCGAGCGATGTTTGACAAGAACGTCAAAAAGCAGCAATGTTACAGTCTTACGAACGGAACTGCCTGAAATAATTCAGGTATCAATTCAAGAACTGATCATCGCTATAACTTTAGTTTGGCCTAAACCATCCTATCAAAATGAAACTACGATCAGGAGTCTAACTTCAGAGTCGTGACAACATGGGGAGCGAGCGAGTCTTAAGCTAAGTGGCCCGTTAAGAGTTAGCTTACCATTTTAGCCCGGCTAAGCCATATTTGACACCATAAACACAGACATCAACGTGAAATTCAGCTCATTCTGGGTTCGTATGGTTACTCAAAATAATATATACCGACTGGCACGCTCGTATTTAAAGTACAAACGCCACACTGCGACCGTTCAAAGGCGCTCGTACGCGGTTAGCGGGATGTGCGTTACAACAGGCTGCCTGTCGGGGCCACATGAGTTAGCATGTAGCTAACTAAGGGTCGGAGGCTTGACAGGCGGTCAGAGACCGCGGCGATGTCTGGCAACACAGCCGGTCACTGCGAGTTCCAACACGGCGTCCGACGGACACCTGAGGCACCAGCTCCAAACACCAAAACTGAGCTGGGACGAGGGAGGTTTACCTTAACGTCTTCTTCTTCGTCCTCGCCTTCCCATTTGTCCTGCACTGCCGCCTTTTTAATCGGCTCGTCCGGCTCGAAGTTGTCAGCGTCTGTAAAAACGACAACATGAGATTCGTTAGTCCAATCCACATTTAACCACCGAGTCTGGCAGAAAACGGATCGCTGGACTCGTCGAAGCGTAAGCTCGCGGCGCGCGAATTTGATGTACAGGTCGGCTATCGGTCTCCTAACTTAGTTTCTCACCCCAGTCCGCCATGTTAGCTGTGTTGGTTGTGTTTGACAGGCTCGCCGCGGAGTCACTGCTGCAGCTCGTTGGCCACGTTGAGAAACGGCTCCCACCTTCTGGACGTCACTCCGGCTTATCTAACGTCCAGTGGAAGAACGGACAGCCTCACGCATCCACACGAAAATAAACACACAGCAAAAATTTGGAGACGATTTTTTTTAAATAATATATAGATTTTAGGCGCATCCAAATTAAAAAAAAAGAAAAATAGTAAAATAAGCTTAGACACACAATGATAATGGATAACATCAGAGTCAGTAAATGGCAAAAATAGCTTCAAAAAGAATTATGAAGGTTTTACAAAAAATACGACACACAGTGAAAGCTTTGAATCCAAATTATTACTAAAATGTATATCGTACTCCTTTCCATTTTTTTCAGTTTCTATTCTCACCTAGTTATAAAATGAACGTCCTAAAATTATGTGTTTTTTTAATCTATTTTTATCCATGTTAATGAGGAAAAACAGTCATTCACGGGAGTTCAGTGAGGAGCTGGTCATTGTGTGGGGATGTACAGGAGAAAGCTGATGATTTTCTACGAAAAAGATCCAAAAAGTCCTATTTCACTGAAACCAGGAAGTCCATTTATTTAGGTGCACACAACAATACAAAATTCACTGCAACAAGAGACTGAAGCTGATCAGTGCAAATACAGTCGGGTAGAACAGAACATTTTATGACAATAATATAACTTGGTAGAGATATACAAATATAGGAAATACTACTTAAACAAATACACAATTTCACAAAAATATATTATATAAGTCTGCAACTGAATTTGCACATAGTGACTTTGTAAATACTATATTTAAATGTTTGGTGTTATTTGTGGTATGGCTTGACATTCCAAGACGCGACAGGACAGTGATGGTTACTAAGAAACAAAAAATTGAATAAATAAGCCAGATGTGATCACAGAAAGATGGTGGGTATTACATAGATACACCGACTGTTGAGATGTACTGCTTCACGTGTTGCTTTTGATTTCAAAGTGACTTTTGCATAAAAATAAAACAAATTCTCTTTCGACACAACATGTAAATCCTGAAGTGCTATTGTGATATTGCACAGTTGAATAAAATTGCAGGAGGCCTCCTGACCCATCCGGGGTGAATGGGGTCATGTGCCGGGGTGAATCAGAACGGTCAGCAGCATCAGCAGCCCCAGAGTGAGACACAGAGGACTGTGGCTCAGTGCCAGTGCCACTGACCTCCCTGCAGCAACACAGGCAAACCAGTACAGCAAACATTCAAGTGGTCTGACAAATCACATTTTTTGAATAAAAACACAAACGCAACATACATCAGCTCCCTTTCTTCAATAGATTTAGTAATTGTGGAAATCCACGAGAACGTCTTGTGCAGGACATCAGCTCAGAGCTCAACAAACTTGTTTTCAGTTGAAACTGCATTTAAATCTCAAACTAAAAAGCAATTGTCTGCAATTCTATACTTTTAGCAGTGTTGGTTATCTGTTGGCAAGATAATAGCTATCAATACTTTACCATTATTAAAAGAGAACAAGAGAAGTCCATTGGATATGTCACTTACCTCTGAAGTTCACATTTCTGTCCTCCCAGGGTGTCAGCACCATATCCAAAGCCGTCTTCTCCACATCTGTCAGAGCGTCGATTTGCTCTGGAGTCACAGCGGCAGCCTGCTCGTAGGACAACATGTTGATCTGTTTCTGGTCGAACACGACCTTGAGAAGGTGACAGAAAACAAAAAAGCCATGAAAACAGAGATGAGGTGAAAGTAAAGACACAGATTTGATTAAAGAAGTGAAATCAGGTACACTCCTCCCTTTGCTTACAGAGAACTTTTTAGGTGATATAGTCGAGATAGCCAAAGGTGTAATTCCTTCAATTTGCTCCTTCACCAAGGCTGACATGGCCATGTCTGGAAGGCCGGCTGGAAAATAAAATGTCACATGCTTTTGAGTCAGAAACCTGAGGGGACAACAAGATGTTGGCAGAATACAGCTCAGAGGGAAATACAGGTAAACCAGAGAGCACGGTTACAAACTTAAGCCTCATGTAGTTTAATATTGTAATTTCCAGCATTTTCTAGACTCCTTTGGGGGTAAATACCTGCCAGGATTCCAATTTCAATGAACACATCAGTTCCCCATGAGCTCATTGTTCCGAAACCAAAGAAATGAGCGAGGAGCTCAACCAGCGCCGTCAGCTGCTCCTCTGAGCAGGCCAACCTCAGACGACCCAGCCAGAGCACTGCCTTACTGCAACCAGCAGGGGGAGACACAGTACAAGTGAGTCGGTGACCACAGCAGGTCGGTGACTTCTTTAGAGCATCTATCTGGTCTGTTTGCCTCACCCAAACTCAATCAGGTTGAAGGATTTCATCTCTGTGATGTTGGCGCCGCACACGATGTGCCCCATCGCCACCAGAGTGCTGGAGTCCAGCTGGCTGGAGCTCTGATTGGTGGATTTCAACACGGCACCAAACAGGGCGGTCAGCTGCAGAGGGAGCAGGAGGTCACAGTCTTTAGAAAATGTCAAAATTTCAAACTGTTGTTGAGAGAACTTGACTCCTTTATTATATTCATTTAAAAAATATGTTAATCTGGTTTGAAATGCTTAGTATTTTTTCAAGAAAGGCAAAAATAAATAAAAATGTGAATGATTATTCATCTTCACAACTGTATTATTGTCTTTGGGTGAAAGCGTCTGAAAGAGATCAGAGTCGTGTCTAAACTTCTTTCTAACCCCTCAATTATGTCCATTGGCATCCTCAGTGTTTGTATGTTGCCAAAGATGACCAAACCAGGTACGTCGAGGCTACCTGTCTGTTGTTCCAGGTGCTGATAGCCCCCATTGCAGCAATGGTCCTTCGCTCAGTCAGTCTGAGTGCGCTCAGCTCTTCCAGCGACAGCTCTGTCGCTATTGCACCCAGCTGAGAGAGCACAGACTGGGAGAAGGAGGAGACGGAGCCATGTATCTTCATCAGGAACCCAATTAGAGGAAAACAGAGGGAGAGGGAGAGAGAGAGTTTTAAGACACGAACTCAGGAGCAGCGATTCGCAGAGCAGCCGAACCTGTGAGGGTGAATCAGATTACAGACGGATCCCACCTCTTTGACTCTCTTGAGAACTTCGATGCGTTGGTAGGAGGCCAGAAACGGGTCGCGGCCAATCAGCTCCAGGCAGCTGGAGAAGGCTGATGTGGACATGTTGTACAGGCTGTTGGAGGTCCAGGCAGAGGGGAAGGTCGTATGCAGGATCTCACAGGTGGGATTCATGGGAGGCGCTGTCAGACGACACAGTCTGACATCAGACCACAATACCTCTGTTTGGTTGGCGCTTCATGACCCTTTAGTCCTAAGTTTTCTCATTCATGATATTGGAGAACTTTCTGCCCTCATCAATGAGTCAGTCTGGGATTTCTGTGTTGAGCACATTTTTTTCCCGTGTTATTGTCAAGGTCATGAGCGAATTCATCCTAAAAACACATCTGAACTCACACTTTTAATTTGGCGACGCATCCAGAATGGAACAGTGCCCTGTCCTTTGGCAGTTCACTGATTTAGCTTTGCTGCAAAATCTAAATACAGTGATTATCAAAAGTAAAGTATTATATTGTGAGGATTTGCACAAAAGTATTTCAAACAAACTATGAATGGGAACAGAAATGTATTGAAGATTGACGTTTCGATCCTTTTTCTGACCACAGAAAAAGATCAGCTGATTGACTGATTGTTGATTGCACACATAAAAAGAATCTACATGGTGCTTTTGACACATTATTGTGTTATTTTCATGTTTTTCTCATTTTGACTCTTGTCATACAAGATAGTGAATGGTTCACTGTTGCCAGGCAACCTTACAGGAAAGCAACATATGAAGTATTTACGATGCATCGATGAGTAAAACCTTTTTTTTTATAAATTTAGTTGGTCAGCCAAAAAGCATTTTGTTGCTATGCTGCATAAACAAATTATTTGGATAAACAGTCTTGTTTGCAGCATTTGCGTTGATGTGAGCAAACTGACCAGCGCGTGTCGATCGTCCCAATATGATGCTCAGTTGGTTTTTCTCAGGAAGAGATGAATTCAGACTCAAGCATCTGTGTTTGCAGCTCACCTGAGTTGGGATAGATTTTGAGGAAGCCCAGGTAGAACTGCAGCACGTACTGCTGGTTTTCAAACAGGGAGCGTCTCTCGTCGTCTTCCAAACAGTACATCCCTATATCGTCTTGCTCCCACTGACGCTGGCTCATGAACAGCTTCTCGATGCGTCCCACAGTCATCAGCGCCTTTGACGACAGCAAAACAACACGGATGATTGAAGTTTACAGGAAAAGAGGAGCCTCGGCATCTGATCCTGACACCTACTGGTGATGTGACACCTGAGGGGTTTCTTTACAGCCTCTGCTGGTCTGAGCTGTCATGGGATCATGTTCCAATCACAAAGCCTCACTTATAGATTTATGTACATTGACTCTGTCATGAAAAAAAATCGTCACTTTTTTTTCTAACCTGGCGAGCCAATGCGCCGACCTCGGGGTCAGAGACAGGGCATGAACTCACCGGGGAAATTAGTTCCAGTTTGTTTTTCGGCAGGAAAAAGAGAAATCGGTCCACCTGGCTGAGTGTCGTCTGGCTCCATTCCTTCACTGAACTGCAAGGAAACATGAGAGCACGCTGTCCTCCATCCACTATGACCACTTGTATGAATTGGTGTTACACAATGACCTTTGGATAATTAGTTGGTCACATAACAAAGTCTAAATAAAGCACATTGTTACAAGGGTGACTTCTTTGATTTGGAAAAACAAATGTAGAAAAAGCAACGTTCACAATTTATATTTGTTTAACTTCAACGTGTTTATCATTTCTTGAATTTCAAAGACCACTTTAAAAGGTGTGAAACGCGTGGTTACAAGACCTTGTTGTTAGTTCATCAAATAAAGCAAGAAAAGACGTTTCTTGTGCTACGAGACAGTCGATGAGTTTCGTTTTTCTCACCCAAAGACCGCCGGTTCTTGCAGGATTCGAGCAACAACTTCCATCTTGGTGCGGCTGTAGCAGAGCTTCCTCAGGAGGTCCAGCTTCTCAACGAAGAACCTGCGGTCCACCCGGTCGAAAACCTCGTCCTCCACGAACGAGGCCATGACGCCGAGAGAACGAAACTCCTCCTCAGTGAACAAACCTGTGTACATGTCCTGCAGAGAGGACGCCAGCGAAACTGGTCAGTAGGCAACCACAAACTAAAGAACAGCAAGTGAAAACTAACAGGTTTCTTCATGTGTATGTAACTTACGGGAATTTTGGCATAAAGAATTTATTAACTAGTTATAAATATGAAAACCAACTTGGTAAATCAGTAATGAAGTTACAGTTAACAAAAATACACCGACCCTGAGAGTTGAAAACTGCTAATGTTTTATCTGTTTGAATAAATAGTAAGCAAGCAACAGTCAATGGATGTGGATGGTATCAGTGTGAGACAAAGCCGTTATCTCAATAAGAGCTAATCAATAATCAGGCCTGGTTGAAGGAGATGATAAAAAGTAAAAATATCATAAGCAGTGTCTAAGTATCACAATTTAGACACATTCAGTACTTTGCAAAACACAACAAAATGTAAATGAGGAAAAAGTGGAAAAAGGGGTCACAACTGTTGCCTGACACTTTTATCAACGGCAAACGACAAATGAAATTTGAGCTCATATGACGACACATATTTTTCAGTCCTCCTCACAGAGCTTCTTTAAGCATCATGTCAAAATTGTGTGAGTGTGTCTGATTATTCCATAAAACAGGTATTTGAGAGCCGTTTTTTTAGATAGAAGCCTTTTTCCTTGTGAAGCTTTCTTCATGTTTGGGGTTATTGTGCACCTCCATCACTCAGAACTTTACAAGATCTCCATTTACAATGCTTCATTCAATGTTGGTGTGTTTTTCTTTTGCAGTTATCTTCACTGAGCCCCTGTTTCTGGGGAGAGCACCGAGCTGGATCTATTTATAGCCACCTTTTTTTCCCTTACTGGTCTGAAACGTCTCTGCACCTCTGGATCGCTTTGTGATTCCATCACAGCTTTTTAGAATTGTGTTTTTTCTCCTGAAGCCACAATCGTTTGTTTGAGACAGAATCTCATAATGTGAATTATCGACGTTCATCCACTAATTGTTTTATCTTTTCACAATGAGGTTAAAAAAAAAAGCAACACAGGTGAGTGTATTCGGTAGATTACTCACCAACCCTGACATTATTTTAGCCACCAGCAGCTCTTGCTTCTTTCTGGACAGCAGGAGAAAGTGACGAGGGTCTTCCACAATCATCCTCCTCAGGGCGTCCATTTGGGGAAATTTTTTAATCAAGCTCACTCTGAATGGAAAAAAATATCAACACAAAGACACTAAAATCAGAAAGTGTATTGGCCACATCGGAGGAACACCATCACAGATCATCGTTTTTAGGGAGACTGTTTTGTAGAAGTGTTTCTCATCAACACATCTGATGAGATGACCGACTTCCCGGCAGTTGTTGGACTTACGGGATGGACAGAGCAATCTCTGCTCCCAAATCCTCCAGTAGCCAAGGAAAAAACTCATGCTGCTTGAGCTCCAGAATCAGACACCGTTTCTGTCAAAATATATTGATTATAAGATCATGTTTTTCATTTCATTATACCGAGGTATCTGTTATGTGACGAGTGAAACTGTTGAAGCTACCAGTGAGGTGTGAAGAAGATGAGGCTGCTGCCTGAGGACTGCGAGGATTCTCCTCACTGATGGAGGAGACGGATTCGCTCGGATTTGCTCCTGTAAGAAGGTGCAGCTCACACCCTGAGCGAGTGTACCCAGAGACCTGCGCGGAGACAAGCAGCTGACAGTCAGCAGAAGTGCACAACGAGAATGCACAGCCACAAAGGGATGGTTAAAACCAGCGCTGTTTACTGAGACTGATGCATTTTGTCAAACAGAATAAAAATTGAAAAAACAAATTCACCACGCGACATATTTCTACTCACTGAAAATCCTGAGTGATTTGGTCAGAGTTAGTTCCAAGGATCACGTTTAAAAGTGATTTCGCCTGTAAAAACAATATAGAAACAAAACACTGTTGTTTAGCCGCAGCATTTGAGCTGTGCATTAATTATTTCCCACTTTATATATTTAGACATGAAGACGATCAAATGTCAGGACAGCGTTCGTCCACATGGTTTGCACTCACGGTGCGGTCCATTCACAGTGTCGGTGATGATGACGTCTTTGCTTTTAATTTTTCTGATTAATAATTGAGCGTCTAATCGAGGTGCGGTCACACACCTGCTTGTGTCCAAGTCAGGAGTCACGAATCATTAATGGAAGGACGAAGGCTTCGTAAACACGCCTCTAATGTGTCAGGATTGTTCCTGTCCACACACCCAAAGTCTAGAGCGCCACTGCTAAAATACTGCCTGAACATTTTGGTCGAACAAAAAGGCCAAACAGATAACCCGTCTGCCAAACTCCTGCCATGTGTACTGGTGCGAGCTGCGCGACGTACGGCACCTGCTGCGTGTTCCAGGACTGCGTGGTCACGTTGATGGTTTTGTTAATCAGCAGATAAGTCCTGAAGATGATGCTGAGCAACGGCGTGCACGAGAGCAACGGCTCCACATCGTTCAGCCAGAACACCACGGCGGGGAAACCCTGTTGCCCAGACAGAAGGAACACAGGGCAAGAAACAGACTGACGGACGTTCTTGTGGCTGAAACTTAAAACGGCATGGTGCCACTGCAAGAAACACACCTCTTACCAAGTATATCTGACCTAATTCAAGTCCAAAATATCTTTTCACAATTGAAAAAAGACATAATCAACAAACGCCTTGATCTAAAAAATAAGTAAATCCTCAAACAATGTCTTCAAGTTCCTATGAGGGAGCCTCTGTACGTGGAGCGCGTGCTGTACCCATAGTTTTGTGGCGATGGCGTTGGCTTGTGGCGGCTGAAGGCCCGGGTCGCGAAGCGAGCAGATGTCCGGCGTGTGCTGAGCTAAGACGGCCAGCGATCGCCGCAGCCTGTCAGAGGTGAGGTTCAGCAGAGACTCCGTCTTCACTCCAGCGATGAGGGAGCCCAGCTCCGACAGCTGGGCCGGGGTCAGCTGGGTCGGGGGGGAGGGGAGGGGGGGGTCAGGCAGTCAGTTGAGAGAATGAAGAGTGGGGCTCTGCCAAGGTGAAACTGTGTTCATATCACTCACTTTCTTGTTAGATGACAGTTTGTCCACAATGAGGGAGGCCTGGAAAAAATTCAGATTGAAAGAAAAGAGTTTTAAAAATGGTTCCAGGTTGATAAACATCAATATCTTGTGGAACCAATAAAAAGTAATCCTCCTGAGCTTACTGAGCAATAACAAACAATCATGTGTTCAAACAGCTTTTTTTTCATGCAAGCTTTACAGTTTTTGAACAACAAAGCAGGGTGCCTTTATTTCAGGGCTCCTTATGACACCTAAAACCACAACAACAGCTGTGAGGCCGAGGTGAAGTGAAACAGACTAAAAGTATGGGAGGGGGTAAAGAAGAGCCGAGGTCTTTTCTTCCTGAGGTCAGACCTCAGAAAACAGGCTGCCTGTCAGCTGTGCTTCAGGTATACGAGCACCGACAGCTGCTCGCGGCTCCAGCCACCTGCAACAAGCAGATACTTGTGGAGCGACATGGACCGACAAAACCCCCATTCAGTGACATCTGACCTTCATTTTCTATGAATCCACATCACTCGTTCACTGATAAGGAAGATGGAAGCATAATGGAGGATGAAAAAGGTGCTCCAAAGAACTGAGAGTGAAAAGGTAGAGTTATGAAACAGCACAAAGTGCACCTGACACTTTACTTTTGTTTATGGAGGCATGTTTGTGTTGATATGCCTCAACAGAATGAGTCAAAATGGGTCCACACAGAACGTTTTAAATGACAAAGGTGGAATAAAGCCAGTTGCCTAAATACAGACCCACTCTGATCAGTCTGTTGAATATCAAAAAATGTATGTTGGCCTACATTCAATTTTTGGGAGGGTTATTTAGCGTATTGTTTCCATCTTTTGTCTTGTGTTCTTCTTACATGCCTGAATAAAATCCAAAAAATCAACCTTAGACTGAGTCAAACTGAGTGGCAGGTGTGCTTGCCGCCCTGTTCCGTCCATCTCGAGGCAAACGCTGGTGTACCTGCTCAGGACTGAATCTCGTCGAGTTGATTTTGGGGATCACATCCTGCAGCTGCGACGTGGTGAGACCCTGCAGGAAGGTCACCCCCAGCGAGGGCAGGAGGGGGGCGAGGTCGGCCAGCCGCTCTGCCGAGAGCGACGACGGCGTCTGGAGATCCGTGCTGTTCAGGAACAAGGTGGAAATCTAGACAAACACACAGAAGGATTTGAAAGCAGATGTAACCATCATCAGAGGTTATTGAGATATTAAATCACATTCACAAATGACAAAAATGAATGCTCATTGAACAATTCAACAATCTAATTACAATAAATCTGGACAACATCTTCTGAAGAACAGTAAGCGGAAGAAAGCACATTGGAACTTTGAATAAGCACACATTATCTTTCCCCTTCCTACCAGATGGCTGGGCAGACTGAGTCCTCGGCGCGTGCAGTTTATAATGCTGTCCTGAATGACACTGAAGGCATCAGTGCTCCTGTATACAAGGAGGTCCTCAGGCTCTGCCAGGCATGAGATATCACCCAGCCTGAAATTACACAGAGCGACTTAACAACACACACACGTGCACCGGACAGACACACATGTATTGTATGCAATACATTAACAAAGAAAGGAAAAAGGAAGAAGACAGAAAGGTAATAATGGTGTATGAAATATTTATGATTCAATAAAAAAAGGGGGTTTTTCAACACTGCAGACGCAAAAAATAATAACTGTATGTGCAAAAATGCTACAAGTTCACATACACATCCATCCAAAAATAGAAAACTAATTCCGTAATATGTTTAGTGCAACACGCTGGTATTCGGCTTTATCTTTTTTTTAATATTGTTTCTTTGCAGATCAAATAAACTTGCAATGACATCTTCTTATATTTTGTCCAGGTCTGGAGGACAGTTCCCATCCCTAACCTGATAAACTGCTCAGCCGTCAGGTTTTTGTAGGTGCTGATGAGGGTGGTGGCGATAAATTCCTCCTTCAAAGGAGTGAGAGTGTTTCTCTGCAACACATCCAGCCCATCCAGCAGCTGAGGAAAGGACAGAAATACACAGCAGATGTGAGCATCGGATCATGGAGTTTTCAGAGTCATGTAGACACTGGGCAAGAAACCCTGACTTTTTTTTCATTTTTTTGAATTTGAAGTTAAGGTGAAAATGCCGTTTCGGACCCGACTTTACCAACTTCTTTGATTACTTTGCTTGTACATGCTGGTATTATTGTTATAAACCACATCACAACAGTTGTGAAGTTTTTAAGTCATTTTAGAGTTGAAGACTGAGCGTTGTCTCCTGTTGTCATTCCTAATTCATGTGTTCCTACCTTTACTTATTGAACATCAGACTCAACAAATGACATACATTGGTGACAGAGACAGAGGTGTCTGTGTTTGTTTTTTTTTTAACCACAATGTGACAAGTGGCACCGCGGCACCCTGAGGCTAATCGAACGCAGTCCTGACGTGTCGGGTTTCCCAGCCAGGTGTCGCAGCTCAGAGTGCTGTTACCTGAGCAGCTGAGAAGTGTTGGAAGTGCTGGAAGGGCAGGTAGGCGATCAGGTTCCCGGTGTCTCTAATGAGCGACTGATGACCTCCGATGATGCTGGAGGAGGACACGACTCTGCTGTACCACGAGCCAAACGCCTGCC
>JAUESF010000001.1:15957861-15970487 GCA_032274765.1 Malacoctenus tetranemus | reverse complement strand
ATTTCCCTTCTGTGTGTAAAGAACCAGTCTCCAAAGGCAGAGTTTGTACATTTTTCACTGGAGCAGTATAAAAACTTAAGGTGTGGTTCGGTGCAATCTCTCGTCTTTGTTATCAGAGATGATGTCTCACTGATCCTGCCTGACCACGAGTTTAATAAAAGAGCACCCGTCATGCAACGCGCAGCCTGCCTGCCTGTACCATGTCCCCACTGGTTAATCTGTTGCAGGGAAAGTTAAGCGAAACATTGAACTGAACTACTGAGGCACCTCTTTAAAGTTACATTTTTTATTTGAATCTGAAATTGTCACAATAAAAAACGAGACAAGATGAGCTGAGCTGGAACTATTTGCTGAAACACCTCTGCTGCTGCTGCTGCTGCTGCTTGGATCACGCTGCCACCGCTCCTGTGAGCCATCAGATAAGAGGGTCTATCTAATTCATATTCTAATTAATATGGAGCCTTACTTCCTGTGTCTCGGGGCCTTAGGGGAGGACACCATTCATCAGGCCTTATCTGGAGCCGAAAGGTTCCTGTTCACCCAGCCAGCCCCGCTCCTTTCTCCCACACTCCACATATACCTTTGTTCCGTCCCTTTACCTGTCCTTCCTGTCATTTTATCCACCATGAGAGCATTTGGAGGGCAAACCGAAGACGGTTTACCGTGGCTCTGCATGTATGTGGGCGCGTTTATGTGTGAGAGAGCTGGCGTGATATAAATGTAACCGAGGGAAAGAAAAAAAAACAAAACGAGGCAGCGGGATTCAAACGCTTCCCAAATTGCCTCGAGGGAGACATCTTATAGTCTGTGTAGGAAACTGAGCAGGGCGGATGGGTGAGAATAAACCTCACATCAGTTTCTATCCGACTGATACTCAATTGCGCTGATGTCATTGTGCTCGAAAAAGGGAAATGAAGTTCACAACAGTTTGAGTTTAATGTGCAATAAATCAACACAAAGGAAGCCAAAGCAGAGGTGTTTGTAGAGAAGGAAGTGAGGAGATACCGCGAGTCATTAAATCACCTGCTCATCAAAAGACTCTCTAAAGGAAGAAATCAAATAAGTTGATATTATTAGAACATAATTGGATTTGTAAACTGGTTACAGTCACTGGGCATGAAAAGCGTCGTGGTGAAGCCGTAATGAAGCTTTTTTGTTTTTTTTTTTTCCTGATTTGCAATTATATCTCAGGAAGGAAAAATAAGAGGCAGCATGTTCCCCCTCCTCTGCAGGCGTCAGGGTGGGTAGAGGCACTCATGGTTTGGTTTGAAGTTGTAACACGAGGCACCCCCTGCGGATAAAGCTCGTACTACTGATCTGAGAGTCTAATTTCTTGGAAACGTGTTGCTGGGTGTGAAAAAAAAAAGCCCTGATGTATTTATGTCGAGACTCATTCTGAAGGGAAACTTGCTGCACTGCTGAGTGATAGAATCACTTGGCAGTGATTTTAAGCTCTATGCTTGAGAGAGAAAAAAATGTTACAAACTAGCGTAGAAATGTTTGTTCTTGATGTCGTCAAAGCTTTAATATGGTGGTTTCCAACCTGGGGTGAAGACGTCAGAGATCACAGGGGCGACTCTGTTACTGGTGCCAAAGGATCAAAATCTGAGCAGAAAAATGACAACAAAACACTTGCAACACTTGCAGGAAGCAGACGGACACACGAACTTTCCTCATCTGAGCCTCTTTCTTTATATGGAGCGAGTGTGTCCATCAGTGTGTCTTCAGTTTAATATCTCAGAGATAGAGGAGGTGATTCACAGCCTTTGTTAGAGGCGAGTTGATGGTAGGTTCAGGGAGAAAAGGAGCTCTTGAAGTAATATACTATTGTTTGATTCATTTGATGTGGCTGCATACATATTCAGATGAGAATATGAGCATCAAGACATGAGCAACGTGCAATGGTGTGCATAGAAAAGAGAAGGTTTGATGCACTTGAGTAAATGCACTCGTCATCTTTTCTTGTTGCTTCACCAAAGTCCACAACAGGTGAAGTTCGTCAATAGGTGACGTGTCTTGGAGGCGGATTGCCACGTGACTGTCTTTCAAACACAATCCCATAAGGACCTGATGTCGGTGTAGTTACTTCGGAAGGCGTTAGAGAGAATAAATAAGACGCTAATCGAGCCATCAGGACCTCGCCGAGGCTAAACGTATAAACGAGGAATGAAAGGATTGTAATATCAGCAGCGACGTCTGAATCAGGAGCGCTGTGCTGCCTGAGGCTCACACAGCTCACACAGCTCATACTCGGGTTTAGTCGTGAACGCGTGATTTGAGCGCTCCCCTGGGAAGGAGTCACTCCTTCCAAAGAAGCTGCAGTAATCACCCTCTACTCCTCGGTTGTTTAAGCTGGTTTTGCGGGAGCGGAGGCGCTCTGACTCACTCCTCTCAAAGCATTTTTGACAGATTTACAGCATGTGAGAAGGGCCGAGGTGATCTGAGGAGCAGCGGGAGCGGGAGAGTGACGGCGCTGATGCAAGCTGACCAGAGGTGACAGACAAACTGTGACCAGAGGGAGGACACCCCTGCAGCACAGTCACACTCGCGTCCTTGTAGCCTTCCCTTTTCAGTTTGCCTGGTTTGCAAAGAACTAACACACACTCTTTATTCAGGTTGGCAGTGAGGTGGCTTTGGAGAGGCCACTCTTCAACCAGAGTACTTGTGAGGAAGCCTCCAGGTTGGCAGGCATCCACCCTGCTTAAGTGTCCCTAAGCAAGACCCTTCAGCTCCGTGCGCGAGGTCAACAAATCTCACATTAACAGCTCCTCTTTACTTTAATTACACATTCACTGCAGCTAATGTGCTGCGATTGGACGGGAGAAACTCTATAAAAGCCTTATAAACATACCTGCTTGTTTCTGCGTTACACTAAATTAATGAATTATTAAACATATTTTCAAGGTTGCTTTTCTTAACCTGATGCAGAAGTAGTGAAGAATTTCCCTTCCTAACATTCCTGGAAGTACGGTGAATTGCTTTAGATTAACTCTAGCCGACTGAGATAAAGCTTTGTTCAAAGTCAAAATGAACTTTAGGATTAAACAAAGGATGCTGGTGGGATGTGAAACGAGTTGCCTAGCAACAATGAAAATATTGTTTTTTTTCTTGGCGGAGGACCAATGAAAAAAAAGAAAGTATCAAAACAAACCAAAAGCTTCCGCCTCTTTCTGTGCCTCAGGGCGCTTCGCAGGAGTGCCCCCATCCCATAGTGAAAATCTTCCTCTCGCATTTTATTTTGGTTAAAATGTAAAATGCCATGTGAGGGACCCAACGCCCACCGCACTGTGCTGAGCGGGTCTGCTGCTGGAAGCTGAGTGGAACAGGAGCAGGAGGAGAAGGCCGCGGTGGACATTCAAACAAAGGTGGTGCTGCTTTTGTTTGGGCAAGATGGAAACCTGAATATATTTGCAGGAATTTAATGACTCTGAGAAAAAGACACCAAACAAGGTGAAGAATGTGGACACCCACAGACGGCCAATGTGTGAATCAAATACGAGTGCTCATTTTTTCGATGTGTTTCCATTGAAGAAAAGATCCATTTGTATCTCATCATTGTAAATCATCACAGAGACAGACAGTGAGCGACCTTCTTGATAAATGCAGAGGAAATTACTTTTCAAGAAACGAGGTTTACAAACTTCACTTTTGCAGCAGAGTGTTTCTGCCTGAAAGGCTAAACGTGATCTTGAATGGGGACAATGTCAGTGCAGTAAAGACCCCCCAACAGATGAAGTGTACGAGATTAACTAAAATGTAATTCAGCTGAAGCTTAAAAAAAACCAAGAAAACAAAGTTGCAGGAACAGTTGAAGTGTGAAATAGACTCTTGTTATCTTTCACTTTCAACAACTATAATTATGTCTTTGAAGCAGCAGCGTATTCACATCCTGACAGGCATTTGCAGAGCACCTTATTTGTTTGTTTAATTATGTGCCCGGGCCTGTGTTACCTGCATCTTGCTTTATTCATTTGTTTTATTTTTTTAACTTCGTGACACTCTGTGTGACCTCTGTCTGCCAACTTTTGTCCTAAAATAAACTTTTCCTTAATGATCTGCTGCTTTTAGAAGTGGAAATACAGTAGGGAACTACAGCTGCACAAAAACACGCACCTGAATGTTGCCTCTTATTTGACCAAGAGCACAAATAAGAGTACAAAAGGACAGTGTCTGTGTGACTCTTCAATAAGGAAGACACCCTCTAACTTTTTTCTTTCAGATCCAACACTTTCTCCAGTAGCTACATCAGCTTTCATTTCACTGATCTGATCAGGCGAGCTCGAGACAAGAACTCGGACCAGCATGCTGGACGGACTTCTCCCTGCAAACCGATCAGAGTTTTCAGGCCTGTATTGACCCTTTTTCTGATCTCCTGGTCGGCATCACAGCTTCCTTTGTCTGTTTTGTATTTTTTCCATTATGCAAAACAGAAGCAAAGCTCCTTTTTTTCCGAGCTGTGCACCTTTAATGAAAACAAAAAGGCCTTTATTTACAGATGTGCTGTGATACCAGTAAAAGGCGAGTACCTTTGCGTTAGCGGACCCTCGTGTTATTTCTCGACGCATCCCCGAGAGAACAAAAGAAAAATGTTCATAAAATTACAGTCACGCTGGCTCTCATTTCAAGGCTCTCTCCTTCTGCTGGTCCCTCGCCAGCTCAGTGAAATAACTCGAAAGAAGAGAAAAGAAAAAATCTGAGCGTAAAATCAGGAAATCCAACAGAGAACATGTGAATGGGAGTAATCTCATCCCAGAGCTATTTTTGAGAGCTTTCCTTCTGTTTGAAGTTTTACAACGTTTCCTGCAGATTTATTCTTTGTAGACTCCGTCTACGTCCCGAAACGCCACCCTTCACTCAGCCTTACTCAGCTCGCGCATTCGCACGCGTTTGCACTTTGGTTTTCATCTCTCGCTGTCTGTCTGACACACACACATCCTGTCTCTCTGTTTTCCTTTAGCGACTCCTGACAGGTGGTCCTGTGGGGCCCATCTCAGTTGGCGGAGGGCTACATCTCCCGCTAAAACCTCTCCATCTGGGTCAAGCAAGAGAATAGCAGTCCTCAGAGGAAGCCGGAGACACTAGATACACACACACAATTACAAACACAGATGCTTATTTGAAATCAGTAGGCATGAATTCTTCATGCGTGAATGCGTATGTGCATCATGTCATGTGTCTGTCAGTGTTTTGTCTTCGAGGGTGTCGCGCGTCAGGATGCGCTGAGCATTTGTGGGTCTACACGAGCGCACAGCAAAGATGTAATAAAAACCCCCAGCATAAAGTATCTCCACAGTGCTCTAATCACGCAGGATGGCAGGCAGCAGTTGCAGCATTTAGTCCATTTTCATGCTGCAAAATGGCTCGAATGGTTCCTAAAACGTTGAACACTGTCTTTCCTTCCTTCCTGCGCTTCTGCGCCAGTTTGAATTAATAGAGTTGTACCAATGCAGCGTCTTAGAGAGAAGGAAAAAAAACCCCTATTGAATAGTTCCACAGAAGTAGTGCCAAAAAAAGCCCCGACTGAAAGAAAAATGTATAAAAAGAAAATATGCAGTGAATTCTAATAACTTTAGCTTGCTCTCTGCCTGGTTGCACCCTCAAGGAATTCAAGACATTAAATAGAAAAGAAACAATAAGACTCTGTTCCTTCAGTTTCCTGCTTCTCAAAAGGAAAAATGTGCGCAAGAAAGCTGTTGTGATTTCGTATGAATCGGGAGCTGAGAGGAGTGAAAAAAGGGTGATTTCTAATTCCTTTATAAACAATGCAACTAACAATGTTATTTTTTTTTCTTTTAACCCCAATGGCACACAAACAAACTGCCTTTGTCAAGATAACCAGTCAAAAATCAGCCCGCAGAGGAAATAAACAGCTTACGAAAGTAAATGGGGACTTTCTCCCTGGTGGATTTCAGTTTTCTGCAAACAACAAACAAACCTCGACATTAAAAACTCTACCGACAAGTAAAAATAGAGAATTACGATTGGGATCTATTTTGGAGGATGACACTATCGGCACTGTCTCACAGTTTGTTGGGTTTTGAGCTTAAAATGTCCACGTAAAGACACAACCTGACTGGCTGGGCCGCCTCTTCCCACTGCAAAAGGAAATAGCTGCCTCAATGTAGTCGGGAAGCATTTCATTCAAAATTTTCCCCCCCAAAAAACAATGAAATCCCTTCTGCTTCGTTGAGCACCAAGTGCAGTGAAGCATCCTGTTTGAGGACATAACCTGACGTAGCTTCTGTCCACGGTGGAGGTTGAATCTTTGACCTGCTGGTCCTCAGTTCACAGCTCTGATCATCCAACCTGAGAGACAATGTTGACACGAGGGGACCTTTGATGTGTGACTGCAGTGTGCGGCGCCTGAAGTCGGTCCGACAGCAGCGCGGCGTCTCTGGTGCGTTGACGTGTGATCCTCTCCAGACGGCATCGCCGCAGCTCTGTGTCCAATTTGAAGCCACTGTGATTATTGTATTTTTGATGACAGCAAAAACATGGCTGCACAAACGACGCCTTCACGCTCAGCCCATTCGCGCCCGCTCCACTGAAGGTCAAAAGTGCGTCCGCGGTGGTTTCCTGCGCCCATCAACTCTACTGGGTGAGTCCTCGGCAGCTCTGTAGTCATGCGGCAGTATCAACTCACTCGGCTGTATAATATGGCTGACATGATTGTGTGCAAACCACAATTACGTCTCCAGTCGCTGACAAGTGACCACAGAGCACTAGTTGTTCAGTCAACTGTGCAGGATGAACTGGTGGACCCTGCCTCTAATGCCTTTATTTGCCCAAAACACAATCACTGCAATGTCACACACAGTCCTAACCGTTTGCTATAGAAAGAGATTGGCACCGGCGTGACAGGAGGGAGCACAGAGCGGAGCCCATTTCTGCTGCCTAACAATGGCTGAAAGGAGAGCACGAGCATCGCTCTGCTGGCTGTGTGTGCTCGTGGCTCCAACAGCTACAGTGAATTTCTAATCTGCTATTATTTCATTAGAATTGCATGATGCCAAAGCGCCAATTGATTTCTTTTTTTTTTTTTTGTGGGTGAGACGGACTGAAGAGAATCACAATTTAAAGAAAAGGTTTTTTTTTTCTTTTTCATGTTTTCTGGCTGGTGAGTGTGTGTGTGTGTGTGTGTGTGTGTGTGTGTGTGTGTGTGTGTGTGTGTGTGTGTGTGTGCGCGCGTGCGTGTGTGTAAGTAAAGCTCTTATTTTTGTGTAAACCTGAAGCTTTGGCGAGGTTATCTGACAAGAAGTTCACACAAAATGTGTTTTCATTTTCACCGTGAACAAATGGCGTATTAACCGGAACATGAATGTTTATTGGGGGCTGGAGAACAACTGTTATTCATTTATACTCCTTCACTGCCTCCTGTTTTTTTCCTTTGGATAAATGACGATAATGTCGTTGAATTAAATTGTAGCATGCGGCTCGACGTTTTTTAGGGTTTCTTTGAGTTTTCCTTTCCTGCTTCTTCAAGAAACACAGTCAGCTGAGCAAGCAGCTGAGCAGTTTTGTGCAGGATATCCAGTTGCCCTCCCACAAAAAAGATAGTTTTAAGCAACACCCATTTTAACTTTTCTCATCAGGAAGTGAACCATCTTTTCCTCACTTGGTCCCTCGCTGCTATCGGGGGAAATGTCCACACGCTGCATCCTGGAGGGACATCAGATTGTGTGGCGGGCGGTTCTCAAACTTTTCCACTTTTTCTGGGGAATAAAAATCTTCCTGGAGTCGAGAAACTGATAGCAAGCTGGATCCAAACCTTTCTATCCCGGGATGAACTGTAAAGTTGCCTGATTCTGGTGGAGATGCAGAGGACTCTGAAATCTCCTCAGACAAATGTTATACTGGAGGATAGAAGGTCCAAGTTACAGCAATCAGAACAACACGTTTGTATTTGGATGCAATTGAGAATCCACTTTAAGTTTTTGTCATTTTCTTAAGCCATCTTTACCAAATTGGTCGACAAATACACAGATAATTGTGTAGTGTGAAGTGACAATATGAGTGAATGATTGAGATCCACATTTAAACTTATGATGATACAAACATCTTTAAAAGTGACTTTAGCACAAGTTACAAGCACAGTTGCAATCGGGTTTTAGACAGAGGTTCAATTAAACTTTCAGCACTTGTCCTTTATTTCTGTGCTTTAAAAAAAAACCCACAAAACCCAAAAGGCTTAAATCCTAAATTTACATGAACAAATAAAGCCTGGAGTGGTTCTAAACGCAGGCAGCCAAAGACAGATTTATTGGCTTTATCACTGCTGTGCTCCAACACACTCTCGGTATTTAGTAATTATTGAATTCTGTGGTGAAACTGTAAAACTCTCCCTTTTTTTTTCCTGCAGCCTGACATGAAAACAACTTGTGTGCAGACGATGGGTAAACACATAAGAACAATAATGAAGTCGAGATTATCAGCTTTGTGTGGAAAAACAATGGGCTGCTTGTTTGCTTTAAATAGAGGAGAATGTTGAATGTGTTTGTTCGGACGGTTAGACGCACCAGATGGAGCTCATTTCAGTAGTTAACTGTCTGGACGTGACTCTTAGTTTGTTTGCTAATGTGTGGGGCTGGAGATTTTTCTTTATTGGTACTTATCTGATATATGTTTGAACACAAAACAGCCACAATAGTGATCATTTTTATGACGCAGACAACGAGCGGACGAGCAACAGAAACGCAGCTGCAATTTAATTTTCACACGTGTATCCCGGCGTACGGTCATGTCATCACCCGACTCTGCATTTATGTTTACAGCTATGGGCAGCACTGCTATAAATAACCTGCCGCGGGTTCTTTATGATCAGAAGAGAACCACTGCCGATAATCACAAGCCGCAGTTTCTCCTCATCCTGCTTTTGTTCCCTATTAGCGAGTTGCAAAGTCAAGGTTTGATACGAGCCTCCTAGCTACAAAGAGTTTTAAAAATACCACTTGACATCGAGTTTGACACATATCCCCAAAACACACACACACACACACACACACACACACACACACACACACACACACACACACACACACACACACCAATCCCCAGCTGCAGCAGAGTCAGGAATAGGGAGTGTTAATGGGCTAATTTCACTCCCAATTAGAAGATTAATTTGTCCATTAGGATCAGTGTGAAAAATGCTCAACTATTGGAGGGCAAAAACAGAGCGGACAGATGCGCCGTCTCCGCCTCAGCGTGGCCTTTTAATCATTTGATTAACTGGATGATAAGAAACTGCACTCGAAAAAAAACGGTGTAGTTTTGATTTTTATGCCACTGAGATTGGTGTAAATCTTCAGCTCACCACTGTGGTGACGTCTGTCCCCCCCCATCACCAACAGTCAGCCCACCCCCCTCTCTCTCTCTCCCTCGCTCCTTCTTTCGCTCCAGGCTGTAATATTTATGGACTGTCAGGGTCACGGGCTGCCACAGAGAGCACCTCATAAAACCTTTCACCGATGTCCTGCTGGCCCTTCTGTAGTTATGTGATCGTAATGGAAAGTCCACAGTTATGATGCGGCTGTGTTCTCTCTCTGTGAGTTGTGTGCAGATCCAGCGGGTGTGTTTGTGTGTATTAAACTTGTTGTTTTTTGTTCACTTTAATAAAAAAAGAGGCAGCACAGCCTCCGTGACCACACAGTCGTCAACTTGTTCAGGTTTGTGTTATGAGGACACAACAGTGTGAATCACCCCGCAGAAAATGTCCCCCTTTTGCCTTTGACATTCCTCCGCAGGAAGTCTGTGGCCATCAGCATGTCCCTGAATCAGAGTTTTAAATCACAAACCGCGTTTCTCTGCGAGACCTGAGACAAAAACACACAAACACATTTGTCAAATTAAGCTGCGCTGCTGTTGCACCAGCAGGGACTTCACACCCCGTCGCTGCTCCCACATATCCCCCGAATCTCTCAACTGCTCGTCGGTTATATCCACCGTCTCCCACAATTTATCCCGTTTATGTCGCTGTTCACTCTCGGATGTCTGAGGAGACCACGGTTGATTCAGCTCACAGAGCATGAAGCGAAGCAGCAATGAATATTAGAAAATATACGACACCGCTGATTCTTATTGTGTGTTTTTAAAGGACTCGCCAAATGAAATAAAGTCCTGTCACCTCCTCTACGGAGGCTGTGCGTCCACACAATCGTGTGCTGCCTTTGTTCACATAACAGTTGTAAAGACACAACACTGATCGGAGCTAACCTTGCTGAGAGCAGGCTGCCAGCCTATCTCAGAGAGAATCACGAGCATGTGAAAGGGGAATTCAAGGTCAGGACTTATCCTTGCAAGTCTTTGTGTTGTGGGAGGAAGCCAGATCATCCTACTACTCAGAGTCAACACAGGCTGAACTAAACTCAAGGAAACCTCTATAAAACACTGAGAATCTGTGTTTTTGAGTTCAGTCGAGCACTAAGTAGCTGCTTTGCTGGTAACTGAGGCTTACTTTGTTACTCTGTATCTCTGCTCGTGTCTTTTTTAGCTCCACAGACGGATTCAGGCAGTTTCGGGAAGCCGAACACTCGAAATAAAGTTCTTAGCCACTCGCCTCGGGGTCGACTGTGTGACTGCGAGCGGTAACCCCACAAATGCTGCGGCAGCTTTTTCTGCGGTGACAGTTCGCTGCAAAATACCTCCATCTCTGAAAAAGTTGGTCCTAAAATTACTGCGTTAGAGTTGAAGTTGACAACCTTTTGTGAACGAGATGGGGTTTTTTTTTCTTTCTTTCTCAGATTTTACGACACAAATATCAGAAAACTTTTTGTCTCAAGACAACTTAAATACAGAAGAATGGAACTGCTTCACCGCAGCAGCATTGAAAAAAAACTGTAAACTGCTCAGTGTAGCTACACAAGCTGTATTTAATTTAGAATAACAGCAGCGAGAGGAAAGTCCTTGAAAACGGCAAGTCATTTAATTAAACCACGATTTGTCAAGTCCAGCAGAGAAGTGTTTCTATTTCTGCAAGAAACGTGGCATTGGACTGTGGCTGTCAAAACACTATTACTGAAACTTAAATAATAAAAGCATTTGAATACTAAAAGCCTTCAGAAGGCACAGACCTCCAACCAAGACACCCCTTGACTTTACTGCTGCGACTTCTGGCACACTTCACTCCTTTGAAGGAGCCAATTTTTGAAAATGATACAAAGATAAACAAACTATCTCAAGCATGACCTCCTGGCAGAGGTAGAAACAGTTTCCAAGCTCTCTTCCTGAAACTCTTATGTTATTGTTGACTGGTGTCCGTCCAAGTCTGTCCACCTCAGAGGTGAGTAAAGCCTCATGATGTCCCCGTCCCCATCGCCTGCGCTTTCCTCCAGAGGCTCCTGGACTCCAACATTGATTATCACAAGAATCTGCTGACAGGACACGCAGGCGCCCCTAATCTTCTGAGATCAAATGTGAATAATTGTTTTTGGTCCCTCCGTTCTGCACGTGCAGTCAGCAGAGGGACGATCAGATCCCTTGGATCAGAGCAGAAACATGCACACAGTCCGAGCCGTCGGTCTAAAGGTTAATGGATGCATCGGCGGGTCACAACTCGCTGCCACCGAGTTGACTATCTTGGTGATGAAATGTTTGCTTGCGCTGATGCTTTAGTCTTTGCCACAGTCGCTGTTCCCTGATAAAGAAGTGCCAGTCAAGGCGAGCCTCTGAAAATACTTAAGAAGTGGTATAAGAGCGGAACGCACGCTCAGCTTTAAGCACCCTTGGGATACTACAACAGTGCCTCAATCCTTCGAAACAATGGGGAACTACAAGGCCGACACTGAAAAAAAGACTTTACAAGCAAACGTGCAGCTTTAATATTCTCCCAGCATATAGCAGGCCGAAAGGAAGACACTCACAGGAGCCGAGGTAAACCTTGGTAAACCTTTAATGCATCGCACAGTGAAAGGCGGCCATGACAAGTCCCTCTGACAACAATACAGAAACCCATCAGACTCCTCCATGTTTGCTCCCCCACCTTTAATCCACTGCATGACGTAACCAGAGAACAATGTTACTCACTGAGTCAATTTCTGAAATACAGCAGGCTAATTAGGACAATGTTGTACAGAAGAAACTGCAGTGAGCGGTGTGTTCCAATTAATCCAAAGTGTGACAAAGTATAATGAAACGGAGACGTTGAGTGTTTCAGTTTTAGCAGCAGTATTTAAAAGCTGGTTCGGTTTGTTCGCACACCTCGTCGAAGTTACCTGTATTCACTGTATTGTGTGTGGTTTGGTGGCTCGTCCTCTGATCTTTCAGGCGCAGCATGACTCAAAACTACAGCGTCCGCCGCAGCTCTGAGAGGCTGCCAAAGCCGAGCAAAAACTGCAAAGATCAGCAAGCTAAAAGGCGCACAATGACAGAGAGGAAAAGTCATCAATGTCGGTGCGACTCCTCCTCTGGGCAGCGCGTTAGATATTATGGCAAACCAACAGATAGTTGCTGGGATATTTCAGTTGATGCCAAGGCGATAGACTGACACACTGCCATCTGTACAATCCTGCTCCCAGCATGAATATAAACAAGAGTTTCTCTGGCAAATGGCTGATTTGCCCGGGGGGGGGGGGGGGGGGGGGGGGGGGGGGGGGGGGGGGGGGGGGGGGGGGGGGGGGGGGGGGGGGGGGGGG
>JAUESF010000001.1:15917297-15927881 GCA_032274765.1 Malacoctenus tetranemus | reverse complement strand
CACTCCCTCACGCCCACACACTAACACACAACATTGAGAGAAGTGAACACGGTGCAGCGGACCAACACGAAACCTAAAACCCCCTCAATTTATCAAAGTGGCCCCACAAATCAATGTGGATTACTTTGGGAGAAAGCATTGCTCATGTGGCCGAGCATTTCCATTACCACACAACAATATTGGTCTTTTGGGAGGCTGCGGTAATTTTGTCTATTGATCAAGATCACATCACTGCGTCTCAGCTCAGGCAGTAACTCAAATATGGTGGAGGTGAAAAAAAGAAAAGAAGGCCAAACCCATCGTTCCTGTGTGGATAGTGTCATACCGACGCGCACACAAACACAGATATCAGGACGTGGACGTGCAGGCGGCAGATAGACCCTGCAGACTCTGCGCTGCTCAGACGGACCAATATCACAGAATCACATCGCAGCAGAGGTCAGACTGCACTCAGGTTACACATTGCCGAATAATAAAGGGATTATCCCTGTAATCCAAACGGTGAACACGTCCAGCACAGCGGCGAAGTGTCACCTTGTCTGATGTGGGTGAAGGCGCCACTCAGCACATCGGAAGGGAAATATTGAGGCTTCAGACCGTTGATGAGTTTTATAGGAGAGTCCATTCAATGTCGCACTCTAGAACTCTCAGCCAAGATGCAACACATATAGAAAAAAGCACCTCTGTAATACTTTAATTTATCCGTTTCACTTTGTTTAATCTGTACACAGACCAGCTAATGGCTCCTGCAAACCGACTCTTAAAAATAATCCCTCTTACCTGATTACTAACTTTATTCAATCACAATTTGTGGAACTGATTGAACTGATTTAAGTCGATCGTTTCCACCTCTTAACTTTAAGTTGCAGTGCCTGCTTTGGGCTCCTCTGTGTGTTTTATCTTCCTCAGACAAGCCTGATTGTTAGAAATGGTGATTTTAAATTGGCCATAAGTATGAATGTGTGTGTGGCCGATGGTCTGTCCTCCTTTAACCCCGTGATGGACAGCCGTGCTCTCACGATTGCACCCTTCACTCCCATACAGGCTGCGGACCCCCACAACCAGCCTCCTAATTATCAGGGGAAGATGAATTGATGAATTTTCAAAGTCACCTTATTGATGCTTCCAACAAACATTTCTTTCCTTTCTTGTTGGGCCCTCCAAAACACACACACACACACACGTACACGCACACGCACATGCACACGCACACGCACACACACACGCACACACACACACACACACACACACACACACACGGTTTGAGGAGTGCACATCACCCCGCCTTGATCCTACCCTCACATAAACAGCGAGGTGTTAAATCATGTGGGAGGACTTCCTCGGTGCTAAACCCGATTAAAACTGAGGAGGAGGTCGTTCCTGCGCGCAGACAAACAGCAGCTGACTTTGAGAAGTGACACAGCAGGGAGGGCGAGAGCCAAACGCACACTGTGAGGGGAGGATGCTAATAATGGGAATCCTGTCAACACCTTTTATGTTGTCCTATTATTCATCGCGCACGTCCACACATCACTCCCTCTTCTCTCTCTATGTACAATCATTTATACTCTTAATGAGAAAACCGAGGCTCATGTTAAGAAAAGGTGTTTGTCACCATGAAACCTCCTACACTTATTTTCAGGAAGCATAAACAATCACGCTTTAATCAATCTTGGGCGAATCACAGCGGTGGCTTTTGAAACGCAGTCAATTGACATTAAACTGACAATGAAATGTCAGATACACACATACTGATACAGAGACGAGGCAAAAATTAACAGCGTGAATCTCAATCAATCGATCCTGCCACAATTTTTGCGATGTGTAATTTGTGTCTTCGCAGGGTGAGAGAACGCTCGTGCAGAGCTGCATGAACAAAAACGCAATTAAAGGCGGTTTAACGTGTTCCTGCTGGGACTGGAACAGCAGCAACACCACATGTACAAACCTTGAGTTGCAACACTGCACACACCAGTTTGGTTTGGGGAAACAGTCGACCGTACAGTCACTTTGTCTCAGTTTCTATTTTTTGTCCACACGCTCTTTAATATGCCAGTTGTTTCATGATGTGCAGCAAACAGCTCAGTTCCAGACCAGTTCCTGGTCACATGTGTCCTGGCTACATAATTGTACCTAAATAAGCATTAAAATGCTTTTATAGTGAAAGGTTTCCCTCTGCCCCGGCTCTCTGGGACAGAGTGACATTTTGACGGGGGTCCTCGCGCGTCGCCTTTCAAAAGGCCTGCTGCCCCTCTGCGTTTGAAGCCCACTGCTTCTCTGTTGTCGGGCGACTCCAGCTGTTCAAAGACAGCGGCGGCTTCGTCGCACATAAACAGACTGGAACATGCACTGAGGTCCTCCTTTCATGTGTCGCAATCGGCCCACTCACCAGACGGGTCGAACACTCAGACGGCCTTCAGCGGCGGCGCTCTGAGCTCGCAGGTAAAAAAAGGAAGTTTCTTGGTTTTTTATCTGTGTGTCTGTGACGGTGCCAAGTATCTACAGGTCAGCCGTTCCTCAACCTGCACAGTCATCTGGTACGATGAAAGAGAAACATAATCCTGGAGAACTCATTGAAAGTCTTCAATTACAGTGGATGAAAGCGACGTGTCACATGCCCCCCCACACACACACTTTTTCCCCCCGATAAAGGCTGTAGATCCAAAAACCGTCTTTGATCTTCCCAAACATTATAAAGAAGCCAAAGACCGGCAGAAAACACACATTCCCACTCGTATAGAAAAGCAGGAACCTTCAAAATAAAAGCAATGGGCTGCTCTCCAGGTTTGCTCCAGATCCCAGAGTGTTTCTAAAAGTGTTTGTACGTTTAAAGATGCAACAGAGAGTAGCGTTCATCGCATGGCTAAAAACTAACTTTGAGGTTTGTAGCTGTACTTGTCTCGACCAAAGCAACTTATTCAACTGACCTAAACAGATTGAGACTGTGTCACACTGTTACAGACGTGTTTATCGGCGCTACATTACCAATTCTGGTGCTTGTTAACGACTTTAGCTTCGAAATGTGCAAAGAAAAACGTTGACGCGTTTCAGACGCACAATGCCGATCTATTTTGGGAGGCTGACTAATAGAAGTTGTAAATAACAGCCTTCTGTCATGCAAGTTACTCATCAGCACACACAAATCCAAACTTTTGCTGGTACACCCACAGACAGACGGCCTGCCTTGTCCTGCCTGTCAACGTGCAGCTCCTGCAGCCTGAATACTGATACGGCTTGTGCAGCAGGTTTCCACTGTTCCAACATGAATAAGAGATGCTGAGCTTTAGATACACTCCACATTCCATTTTGTTCCCTTCACATTCGCATCGCAGGGTCTGAAAAAAAAAAAAAACCCACTTGCTGGAACAGTTGAGCTTGGCCTCAGCGGTCCTGATCCAACCCCCGACCGAAAACACATGCAAATGGCAGGCAGCAATGAATACAGACAACTTCTTCCACAGTGCATAAACAGCTCCCCGAAATATGCGTGTGGATCCACCAAACACGCGAAAGCAGCAAATTGCGAACAAAGCAGAGAAAGAACAATCTGTATTCGGTGCATCCTGCAGCTTTTCTGCATTCGCTGCATTCGCATTTTCTCGTTTTCGCACGTTTTTCTAAATGCTGCTCACGGCTCGTGTGAGAAACGGCGCCTTGAGCCCTCACGGCCACCGTAAATAGGAGCGAGATCGCTGCTCGACTCACAAATAAAGAAAAACCTTGAATATTGATCCGACGCAGGACATCTTGGCCCAAATCTTCCTCTTTGTTTCTCCAGCTTAAATCTACCAAGGACGCCGCTCTGGCAGCTGCAGTGACTCCCGCGGACTTTAAATGTAAAGATCATTAAACATCAGTTTAACTTCTGGAGGGACGAAAGCGAAGTAGCGTCGCTCCGCCGATGCCTCGTCACTCCGTTTCCATCGCGTTGCTGGGGGCAACCAGCATCGGTGAATAAGCACGCAGCCGGCTGAGGAAACCAAAAACACAGAGTGAGTCATAGAGGGAAACAACAGGTCCAGAAATGCAGCATCAGACGTGGCCTCACGCTCGTGATGCTGTCCGGCGCGTCTGCGACCGGGAGGCCGGCCAGCTGATGGGACGGCGGCCCGCTGAGTGGCCGGCCCCTTCGCACGCGAGCGCACGGACGAACGAGAGGTTCCCTAAACACTGTTTGTGTCCTCCGGCGCCGTCTAACGAGGGGAACACACACACACACACACACACACACACACACACACACACACGGTCAGAGCCATCACCAGGCTGCGGAACCGCAGCTGTAATCGGCCTCCAAACATTTCACTCTGCTTCCTTCTGCAGATAAAAGTCACTGTAGTCTGAACCTTCTGCTGTTCCTCTGCTTTCATTCTCCCTCTCTCTCTCTCACGACGAGCACCCCCCCGTCCTCTGATCTTCATGTGCTACATGCTTGTTCTCCCGCCGGCTCCTTCTCTTTCTTCCTCTTCACGCTCATTTCCAGCAGACGACAGAGAAAGGGAGCGCGCCGGCACGCTCGCCATCGTTTTGGGGGATGTCCGACCTGCCAACCGGCCACGGTAACCGTCCCTGGTTTCCATAGTAACCAGCCTTGACAAGGTCATAATCAAGTTTGATATCAAACAACAGGGCCCTCTGTTTTATTAACGGCGTCAGCGCGCTCGTGTTTCCATCACGCCGCATCGCACGAGAGAGGATGCAGGGAGTTCACCGTCACGAGGCAACAAGTCTGTGTTCCTCCCGTGTCAGCCGCCCGTCTCCTGTCGTTCAGGAAAGCGACTGTAGTGAGGTTATTTTTTGTCGGAGAGAATCTCCCCCCCACACACACACACACACACACAGCGGTGAAGCGCCCTGTCATGTGCTCGAAATATTTTCGTGGAGCAAGCGTACTTTACAGCCGGGCGTTTCCATGACACCTTCTGATGCAGCGTCTCTCCATCTCCCACAGAGAAGCCCCTCACTTCTGTCAGGCAGCCCGCAGCACACTCCCTTCACAGTTCCCATGCTCGTCTTCCTCCTTTAACGGCTGTACGTTAAAACACAGTCGCGCTACCTCGCTTTTCAACACATCAGCGACATGAAAGGACAAAAAGATGCTTCAGTGAAGTCATTATCTCTGTGGTTTCTGTTGGTTCCATCGTTTCCTCCAGCATATTCAGTGGAGTCCTTTGTTTTTTTTTTAGTAGCTTATTGTCTTGGATGTCTCGGCTCAGACCCGTCTCTGTGTGCACAGTTGGAGTTTAAAGCTCAAAAAACGGCACCATTTTTTTTCCTACGTTTCACACAGCAGTGCTGAGACGTTGATGGAGACCTACATTGGAGAAAAAGTTAGTTATTAAAAGTGTGAATGGTTGGCTGCTGGGGTTTCCACTTTAAAAACGCGCGGATCAGAATAAATCACACTAATTTAAAAGTAAGAGTCAGACCAGGACCTTCTTACTGAGTCGCAGCGCACGGGAGTTTCAATGTCGTTTTTCAGACTGAAATAGATTCCTAATTTTAAGCCCGTCAGATACGAGCAAGCACCTCAGACCCTGGGAAGCAGGAGCGGCGTCGCAGAGGTGCTCGGCCTCCCGCAGCCGCAGCTGAAACGCCGACCCAGCTGAGACGCTCCCCTCAGAGACCCAAACAGGCGGCGAGGCAGATCAAAAAGAGCGCAGATTATGAGAGGGTGGGTGGGGGTGAGGCATGCAAACCCAGCTGAAGCCGAGCCAAAAGAAACACCACTCTGGGCTGGCGAGGAGGAGGGGGCTGAAACACCAACCTGAGGGAGGAGCTGATGGCCCGGGGGCAGCTGGCCTCCTCCGTGCTGAGCAAACACCCACATTCCCCATCGTTCCCCGCAGCGTAGGCTCTGCAGCCAGTTCGCCCTCCTGCTTTTATTTCAGCACAAACTTGCCGCCTCTCCGTCTCTTAGAGAGTATTTTAAGAAAAGCCAAACAGAAAGAAAGGAAGAGAGAGAGAGAGAGAGAGAGAGAGAGAGAGAGAGAGAGAGAGAGAGAGAGAGAGAGAGAGAGAGAGAGAGAGAGACAAAAATCTACTTGTGAATTAAAAGAAAAAACTCCCACAATCCACTGCTGCCCCAGGACAGCTTGAAATAAATTAGCGTTTAGTGCTTCTCCCTGTGGCAAGAAACAAATACTGATCCCCCCCTCCCTAATCTCTGATGTCGTTCCAACGTGCCACAAAAAAGAAGAGAAATCAGCCGAAACAGGAGGACACAGAACGGGGCGAGGACGGCAGCTATTGTGAGGACAGAAGTGCGCTTCCTTAATCTGAACACAAAGCCGTCGCTGTTGTCTTTGCAGCAATTGAAGTGAGAGAACACAACCAAGGTGGGCACCGAAAGTCAGCCAGCAGAGCTGCAGAGGTGAAGCTCCAGAGGGAAGATGTTTGGACAGACCGACTCAGCTGTGGTGGTGGGAGGGGGGGGAGGGGGGGCGCTCGCGTCCTGCCTGCCTTTGCTGCACAAGTGTCTGCTCCTACCAAACCCTCCTCGCTGGGGCTCCTTTATAAAGCAGATGTGTTACGCTGCCATATCTATCAGTCTTCTGCGGCTCTTTTTTTCTCTTTTACTCACACATACATACACACTTGCAAAGCAGGCTGTAAGTCCTTGGAAAACATCCAGTTTTGTTGAAGTTATTGGCCCGTCTGGCTCTTGCCAGTCGTGTCTGTATTGATGAAACAACAGGAGCAGCAGGAAACTGAAATGCATCACCGAGGCTATTAAAGTGAAGAATGGCTTTAAGATGATGCTGCCGGACTCTACTGGGAGACAATGCCGACTGCATTATGCACAAAGTGACAAATCTGATCACTGCTCGACACTGAGTGATCGTGTGCCTGCATGCATGTGTGTGTGTGTGTGTGTGTGTGTGTGTGTGTGTGTGTACGTGTGTGCGCTGAATACATTCCCTTATGATCTGTTGACCTTTTGTGCACCATGAACGGCTGTTAAAGCGTCGCCCTCTCACCTACAGGATTTATCTTGCCGGCTCGTCCATCCCAGCTGACAGATCGCGCCCTTGTTCGGCGTCTGCTGCAGTTTCCTCTCATTCGGTTCTTCTTACTTGTACTTTAGACGCGACGGTGACCTGAAGCCTTTTGGTTTGCCAATTATTTCGCTACTTAATTCGGTACAAATTGGTGCCACCGGTTCCGGTTTCGATGGCTGCAGCTAATGATTTTTATTAGCATACGCTGCCAATTATAGTCCGAATTAGCCGGCTGATTATTTTACAAAAGCCTGTTTGAGAGAGTTGAGAAATGCTGTTCATGTGTATATGTGCAACTAAATTCTGTTGAAACTTAACTGTAATTTACCGAGCCTACCAGCAAGATGCAGTGTGGAGCTCTGACTTTGAACTCTGCTCTGTTTCTGAGCGACAGAAGCTGCATTTACAAACAAGGTTTTTAGAATTTGGACTACAAGCACTTGGAGAGTGCAAACCTCCGCATAGACGCCCATTGACCTTTCCTGCTTCAGCTTCTTGTGCACCGAACTGTCTGAGGAGACACACACTTTCAGAACAGTCCACAGAAATGTCTCCTATCACCACGTTGGAGCACTAGATGACGGGGTCAGCACTCCCCACCCATGATGAACATTTCACCAAAAACCGTGAAGACGTTTTTTTGACAGGCTCCTAAAAATACATGCTCCCTGATGGGGCCAATAAACACGGAGACGTTTTACCCGGGGATGAACTAAATCTGCACCACGGTAGACTGAAGTCAGACTGTCAGGCTGAAGTTTTTCTGCTCTCGGAATAAAGTTTCTCTTTGACTCCTACTTGGAATGAAAATGCCCCACAGGTTGGCCCGAGGCTCTTGATTTATCATTTTTACTGGCTGATTAACCTTCTTAAACTGCTCTAAACTGTGAGCTTGGCTTCTTCCCGAGAGCGCGACAGACGAACAGAAAAAAAAAGGAAGGGGGAGAGACGCATCCTATATTTACTAAAAGCTGCATCCTCAGTCTGTACTTGTCTTGACAAAGACATCTTTGCGGTGTGCATTCACATAGATAAAGGAGGAGCTATAGGACCAACCTTTATGCCCCGTGCACACAAAAAAAAGACAAAGAAGCAACACAGGCCCGCACCTATGACCTCCCCTCCCACGCGAGTACACACATAAAAGCACCATCAGACATGACACTCGTTGCTAATCATAGAACAAAGAGAAGCTGCAGTCAGCAGGCGTTCCCATTGATCAGCCATAGAAAGCAGGCGGGAGAGGCGACAGTCGGCTTTGTTCCGCCAGGAAGACGTTGCGGCTCCGCTGCAGGTAGGAGACAGAAGTCAAAACGCACCGACAAAGCTCCGTATGTCTGTCCGGGGGGGCCTCTCACCAGACCTCCAGGCTGACGGCAGCCTGTTGCAGCACGCCACTGAAAAGCTCTTTATTGAAAGCAAAACCTCTGTGAACGGCGTTTCACAGGTCAGACTCCGGAGGCGGATCCTGACGTTTGTCTCCTCGCTGAAGGCTGAAACTCTCCTTTCACTCCAGATGAAACAAGACGAGAGCGCCTCATAAAGACACTTCCTCCCGTCGGGCTCTTCTCATGAATGCAGTCACAATGTGAACGTAATCGCAGGTGTTGCACAATTGTACCAGCATGAAAGTTTCCTCCCTCACACAAAAGCAACACAATCCTGGGATCAGAAGAGCGCTCAATCAAAAAGGATGATATATGATTAGAGGAGCTCATTTTCAAAGAGTGTCGTTATCTCAGTAGCTACTGTAAACAACAAGGAGCTTGATACTTGGAAAAGCAAAATGTGGGTGAGTTTAATCACTCAGTTCAGCAGAAGTTTACTTGGTGGCAACTCTATTAATTACACATAAAAAGCCTTAATTCAGGACAAGTTGAAGAAAACTGCAATTAGGGAGAAACCTTTTCATCCACGAGTGTGCAACATAAACATGTGTAATAATGCAGCCGAGGTGCCGTGGAGCCCAGTTCATGCTGCTGCTCCTACAACAATTGGATGCGATCCATGTTGCTGTCAGAGAGACAGACTGAACTCTCGAACAAACAACCTCTAAACAGGAGTTTGGCAGAATAGCAACAAAGCTGCATTCAGAGACGACAGCCTCAGACGATGCAACACGAGAGACAATTGGAGGCTCGGCGAGCAGGACAGGAAACGTGGTGAAAGCAGAGCCCGGTCTGAACCCTGGGTCTCTGTCAGCGCGCCGGACCTTCAGCCCCGGCCGTCGGTCACCGTGACGCTCGGCCCCGCGTCTCCCTCACAGGATGGCCGGCGGCTGCACGTCGGCCTGTGGCCGTCTCCTGTTTCTGCCGCTCCCTCTGTGAGATCAGCTCGCCCCCGCTGGCCTTTCTCTATTCAACAGTCTGCAGGCAGGCCCGCTGGCGGCAGGTCGACGCCGTTTGTGAAAAAAAGAAAAGAAAAAAAGAAAGAGAAAGTGCAACATCAAGCATTCTGTCTGACCCGTCGCAGACTGCGGGTCAGACGAGCACACGGACGAGTGGCAAACAAGAGCCGACAGAGGCGAGAGGAGCAGAATTCATGACAGAGATCCGTTATAGATGCACATACAAATGTCTCAAAACATCACACCAAAAAAACATGACCCCATCTCTCTCCACCCCCCACCACCACCTTCCTCCCTCCTCCTCCTCCTCCTCCTCCTCCCTCCTCGGTGTCGCTACGGTGGACAGTCCAGGACTGAAAAGTTCAGGTGAAACAGAGAGAAAATGTTCTGCTTTCGTTCCACATCAGCCTGCGTCTCTGCTCCGAAGATCAAAATGGTGCATAATGGAGTCTCTTTGTGCTTCGTGTGAGACTGCATGAAAGTGTCTCTGAATACAAAAGAGTTTGTATGCAGCGTTGCGTGTGCACACGAGCACAACAACAGATATGTGTTTGATCACCCGGGGGGGGGGCGACTAAAGATCCCCTCAAGTCTTCTTTTGAAAGGTTAAAAAAAAAACCGACTTGCCTCATTGTGTGCATTATTCTTACACACAAAGACACAGTTTTTATTAATTAGCTGAATACTCACGGAATTAATTTAGTGTTTCATGGACATGCAAAGTTTTTTCAGTCGCAAATTTGTCTTTTCAAGAGCTTAAGAGCTGAACACAAGAGCTCGCAAGCACTTCAAAGTGAACACGCAGGGAGGATTACTGAGTACACCTTCCTCTGTTTGCTGCTGTGCAACAGATTTACACCTAATGTATTTGTTGATGCTTTAACCAGAGAGGAGAGATGAAGACATACAAATCTTTTTACATTATGAGGATGGATGTGAACCAAATCACTGGATGTCTTCCTGGGACACTGACCAGAGACTTGTGTCCTGTCCAGTCCACGTGTTGACCACAGCATGCTAACTTACTCCATCCTGGACTCCATAAAGCAGACGCGACGCTTTGAACACTGTGTACTTGGCAGAGACACTAACTGAAAAATCAATACTCAGACTGTCACCTCAAACCTGTATTGATGATAATCATGGTAATTATTAACAAAACGTCAATCGCCGTGACAACGTAACCACATGCAGAACCGCTTCATCTCTTCCTGTGACACCTCCATGCACTCCCTC
>JAUESF010000001.1:15890973-15901426 GCA_032274765.1 Malacoctenus tetranemus | reverse complement strand
ACATTGAGCACAATCTCTGGCTAAAATCTGTTCACCTTCGGCGCCGTGTCTGGCTTGTCATTCGGCAGAAGGTTGTGGTTGAATTTAGGGCTGTCGAACATGCGCGCGAAAGGCCTGGCGGAGGTGGTGTATGGTTTGGGCGTGTAACGGTTGTAGCTGGATACTGCCGGCGCCCCTGTGCTGGTGACCGTCTTTGGAGGCTGTTCACTTGTGCCATTAACTGGAGATTTCTCAGGGAAGCTCTTGTGAGGCAGAAAGTTGGTCTGGACAGTGTCCTCCCGGCCAGAGGCTTTGGCTGTTGGGAGAGGTATTCAGATCAGACGAAAATATATGTACAACGTGTCACCGTTTGAAAAGATTAAAAAAACCTATTTCGTTCCAAAACTCTTGTTTTACCTTCAGGCGGGGGTTTGGGCAGTGTGGCTGGTGGCAGAGTTGGGGTCACCTGTGGAACTGGTTCGTATTTCTTCTCCACTGGACTTGGTTTATCTACTGAATCCGTCCTGTATCACAAGATCAAACCACACATTTTGGAGTCAGGACAAATTTTTGTAAAGAACTATTTGGACTGGTAAGCCCTTGTCGAGTGAAAGATAGTCGAAAACATCAAATAAATCACTCAATCAAAACCATGAGAGTCACGGAGCTTTACCTGGGGTAGTTGTGGCTTCCTTGTGCTTGCGGCTGAGGTTTATTGGGGCCTGTCTGAAGTCTGTCGAAGTAAGACAGCTGTTTTCTGTAGTAATCCTCGTCCTCGTCAGGGTCGTAATGGTTGGAGCGCACAATGTCGTCAGCTACCTTCGACTGAGGCTTTTGAGGCTCTGGTGCTCTGGGAAGGTGAAAAAAACCAGCAGAATCGATAAAATCCAAATGTCAAATAAGAGGGTTCATTACAGGAAACAATCCAAGACAGAGGAGCGGGAGAAAAATGAAAGGGTTGAATTTATTTCCATAGTATTGAAAGCACAAGCACATCACAAGCCTTACTTGAAGGTCTTCTCCTGATCCAGGTTGCTCAGGGAATTTGCTTTAGGGATTACTCCACCCGTTTTCAAGGGTAAATCAGCTGCCTGAGTCAGGAAAACAAAGAGACTCATCAGAACGGTGAGATACGACAGTTTTTGATTGCATTCTTTTTCTAAAGAACTTCAACAAATGGTGCAGATGTGCCACTCACCCTGTTTCCAGATAAATCCCCAGTATCTCTGGCTCTGTCCACAGACACAGAGCGCTTGTTCTCGAACATCTTGACCCTTGTAAGGACCGACTGAGGTCGCATGGCGGGGTCATCCTCCTGTTGCTCATTTTTGGTGGGCACAGGTTTTGAAAAGTCCATATGGGAAGGCGACGGGGCATCTGCTTTAGAGGGAGGTGTGGGGCTGGTTTCAGAGTTCACAGAAGCGGGGTCATACTGCTGAGGTTTGTAGCCCTTTGGCTGCGATGGTCCCTGGTTATAGGCAGGCCGCTGGGCAGCAGGTTCAGGGGAGCGACCAGCTGTGGGGTACGTGTTCAGGTGAGAATCCGGGTCGTAGCGCAAATCAGACAATGGAGCCGGAGGTGGAGGGTCATCGTAGCGCACAGGTCCTGAACCTGTCGGCTTGCCATAACGAGGCCGTCCATCAAATCCATACTGAGGTGGGGGTTCGTCAAAGCGCATAGGGGGAGTGTACTGGGAGTCAGGGCCGTCACTGTAAGGCAAACGGGGATCATAGGCCTGGGAGTTGGCAGTAGATAGTGGCTGGTTGTAGGGGTTCCACTGTTGCTGGTCATAGTGAGGCACACTGTTCTCATAGGGCGCGTTTGAGTCAAAGTTGCGGTACTTTGGTTCTTGGTAACCACCTCCACTGCTCACGCCACTGCTGCTGACATCATACCGACTGGGTGGGTGGTCGTAATCTCTGTATGGAGGCTGCTCAGGGTGGTACCCCTGCGGAGGGGTGTAGGCCGCCGACTTCATTCCGTGACCAACTCTCGCCGTGCCGTCTGTGCTGTATGGATCCTTCTGAAACATCTACCCAACAAATACACAACAGAGACAAAAGGTTAGAAACTGCAATTTGCTCCACAGATTCAAATGTAATATGAGAAGTGAACGCAGATATAAATTTGTTAATAAAATTAAAAAAAAGGAAAACATTCAAACAACTCTGTGAAATTAATTGCAGAGAAGGAAATGATAAGGGAAAGACCTGCAATAGAGAAACTGAGAGGGAGGGGTTACTAGTCAGATCACATATTAGATTGAAAAGAAGATGCAGCACAGCCAAGTATCACATCTTATCAACGGCACAATATACCACAGCAAAATAACTCTGAAATGAAATAAGGAATAACAAAGTAGGTGATTAATGCAACAAAACGGTGGGATTCATTTTAGTTGTCCTTGTTGCCAGTCTGAAAAATGTTAATTTTCCTCCCATGTTAATCAGATCAAAGCCGCTCACTTGATCGATTGACCATTATTAGGTTTTCATTCTAATGCAGGAACAAAGACAATAATGTCCCACTGTCTTGGTGCAATTGAAGAGCAACACAAAGGTCATTTTTAACAATTCAAGCACATATCGGTTGTACAAAAGTAAATAAATGCACAAACCCATTTATTCTCCTAACACATGTGAAGTAACCATTAATCATCTATCCAAATCCCTTTTCAGTCTATGTGTTGCAAAACCAAATGTTGCCTGCCTGTGGTTACACACAAGGCAAAATGTAATTGGATTGGTTAGAAAATTAATGGATACTTTTACAAAGAAACAATCCATTCGATCTGCCCCGATAAATACAGCACAAATGATCTACGTCTAGTAGTTAACAGCAGATGATGCAAACATGTTGCAGCCATGCAGAGAAGATAAGCAACAGTGACAGCTGCAGGAGTTCCACTGCTCAATTACACGTAGGCACAACAGCGCAGCCATCACCTCCAAGCCCACTGTTGTTTACCAGCATTTACTTAAACTCTGCCACTCACACACTCTTCCTTGCTTCACAAATGCACTTCCACTCACACACGCACACACACACATATCTCTGTCTCTTCTGGGCAGCATTGTGGTCAGCAGACATGCAGGGCAGAAGGAGAGAGAGAGAAGCGTGGCAGCAGGAGGTATGTAGGTAGGTAGACAGGCAGCAGCAGCACAGAAGATCAGACCGAGCTGAGCTGAGCCGGGCCAGGTCACGGAGCGCCCAGTGACGATCAGATGGGATACCTTTGGTTCTGAACTGGCCAGTCCGGGCTGTAGAGGCTCTGGTGTGGTGCTCTGAGGGACTAGCTCAGGGGTAGGCCTCCTAACTGAGCCAGCCTCAGGGATGGGGCTTGGCTGGCTGTACGGAGCAGTGGGAGCCTCATCAGGGCTCAGAGCCCCTACAGTTTTTACAGTAACGTCGACAGCAGGGGGCACTGTCTCAGCAAGGGGCTCAGGATGATTGGAGATGCTAGGGACGGCAGCGGCCTCTGCTTTCTGTGAAGTGGTTCAGAAATGTTTAATAACACGCGCTGACAAACTACGCGACAGTACTAACAAGTGTTACATGCCTGTCAGCCCCTC
This sequence comes from Malacoctenus tetranemus, assembly GCA_032274765.1. Classification (NCBI taxonomy): domain Eukaryota; kingdom Metazoa; phylum Chordata; class Actinopteri; order Blenniiformes; family Labrisomidae; genus Malacoctenus; species Malacoctenus tetranemus. The sequence goes on along the minus strand of JAUESF010000001.1, from coordinate 15,897,875 downwards.
GACAATGTTCTGTTCCTGAATTGTACCTACAGATCTTAGCCGCCTACACATTTAACAGTAACTGTGCACCAACCGATAGCATGTGAGGGTTAGGAATTAGCAGCAGGACAAGTTTTCATCTTCACAGAGTACTAGCTTGATTTAATGCTATGGTTACAGTACAGTAAGTTTCTCTTTAACCTCTTAAACTCCATTATCACATGAGACGACAAACTCTTAGATCTGGCGACCACAACTGCCAATCGGGTATTGGTTAATACATTTCACAGGTACACTGGATTAACACTGGCATTTGCAACATGCACATGATACTTTCAGGTGTCGTAATGTAATAACAGTCCCAATCTTAGGTAAAACAAAGGCAGGAAGTGCACATAGGTGATTAGTGGTACACACACACTTTGACAACAATTTTTCACCCGGTTGATATTAGCAACAGTCACACTGATAAGACAGCTTGTGGTAATACAGAGTATAAGTGTTAACAGTAAAACTTATCAAGTTCTTCTCCTTTAAAAAATAATAAATAAAAAACTCTCACAAACAAACCACAAACACATAGAGGCAATTAGATAAAATAAATAATATCATAAATATAGATATATACTTTATATAATATATAATATTTATATATATTGCGTTAAATACCTGACCACAAAAGATTCACTTGTCACTGACATGGTTTTGTAACAGTAGAGTAACTGTAAAAATAAAAAAGCGCCTTCAATAACGCCTCCAGAAAACCCTTCTAACGCACACCACGTCCTCCAGACAACAGGGGAGGCGTACAGCTCTCAGAAACGCTACCTGCTGCGGCGCCGGTGCCTTGAACCCAGCTGGGTCGATGCGGTTCAGGGGGTCCGGCTGCACTGTGTGGGGGTAGACAGCGTAGCCAGGGGGCTCCTGGATGACGGGCGGGTCCTCGCGGACAGGCTCGGAGGACCGGGTTATGGCGGGCTCTGTTGGTGGGCCGACATCGTCATTCAGGGTTTCATCCAGCTCCTGGTCGGTGTAGGCTCCTCCCTCTGTGTCGGTGTCCTCGTAGTCGGAGGTGTGGCGGCTGTCCGTGCTGTACATGGAGTACTCGCTGCCTGGCGCCGACAGGTAGGATAGTCGGTCGTCATGAATGTCCAGGTCATCTTCAGCTGCCCCATCAGCCTGTAGGGGGCAAAAAGAGTTAAATGAGAGAGGAGAGTTAGAAAAGGAAGGTTTTCACGTGGCTGATTGTTTGCGTGTGTATGTTTATTACCTTGCCCTCTGAAACCCACACCAACTGGTTCTGTTGCTGCTGAATATTTTCCTTCAGTGCTCCAAACCACCCATCGTTCATGCTGTTCAAGTTAATCGTAGCTGAAGAGGGACAAAACAAACAGCCGTAGCCAAAAGCTTGTAAACAATCATTCACAAAAACACTGATACTAAAAAACACCAACTTTAAGTAGAATTCAGAGCAGACACACTGAGAAAACAAAGAGACTTTGCATCATTTAACTGATCAAGCTGTTCAGGGAACTCACCAATCTGGGATCCAGGTAAAAATGTTGCCTGCTTTACAGATGATAGCACTATCATACATGGCAGTACAATGTACTAGCTTTGAATAAATTGCACAAACCACCATCTTGCTAGTAGGAGACAGTTTGAATAAGAACTATACGAGTTTTTCTCTCAAAACGTATATTACGTTGATGTCCATGAAAGTTACTTTGAATGTGTTTTTTGTAGGTACGATGTTACTGAATGTTTCGCCCTTCTATAAAGCAACATTTCAGCTTTAAAGAATAAGTCTGATGAACAAACACTGGAAGCACTGCTAAAGCTCAGCGTGAAGCAGGTGTCAGATGTCAAAAGTGATGTATATGCTAGAAAGACTGACGGAACTGAGAGAAGTTTTCTCGAGGATTTTAGTTTATCTGCAACAGATGCTCATCCCTTGACAGGGAGCAAGCACACTGACAAAGAGCCCTGGGGGCATTCTTGTGTGGCAGTGCACAACAAGCTTTTGTAAGGATTTTTTACCAGAACGGGGCCAAGCATAACAAGTGGAGTGCTGCGACAGCTTCCAACACTGCAGCTCTCAGCTGTCAACTGTGTGTGAAATGTGTCCTTGCCCCATGTGAAATCTCTCGAGCTCAATATGGCCCCCACTCGAACGTCCTGGATGTCACATCCATTTCCTCCCCTCAGCTGGACTCACTGGTGAAGAGGTGGTGGTTGTTCTTCCTCAATTTGAGAGCTCTTTCATAAAGCTTCCTCGCACTCTTCCTGGACTCAGGGCAAAGGCGAGTCCTCATGTTCTTCACGCCCTGCTTTGTGTCCGGATTCAGAAACACCACAATTGGATACCACTGGGCGTAGTTCAGACGGTCCACTGCGTTAGGGGTGATGTCCAGCACTGCATGCTTGTCCTTCAAATACACAACACCAATAAACATGTATGTGCAATGACTGCATTAGTGCACGTATATGTGTATTGATTGTATTTGTATGAGTATTTTCTCAGTTTGATATTACACTTTATGTCAAATTTGATTGAATAAAACATCAATAAAGGAGGAGTCTCTTTTACTATAGTTCTCTTCCACACATTCTTGAATGCAGCTCATCTGTCAGTTTACCAGTTCAATTTCAATGCGACAGTTTTGCTTTTCATTTTAAATGCCTTTGTTGCTCACACTGAAAAGCAGTATGGAATACATGACACCAGAGGGCAGTAGTGAGCTGTGCCTACTATTATGGATCGTTAACATATTTCTTGTACCCAAAACAAATCTGTCAAAGGAATCTTGTATCTGTAGCTTTTGAAATTCAACATCAGTATATGTGCATATTTAGTGTCACTCACTCGGTCGATGATCTGTTTTATGGTGTGCAGTCGAATGATGCCAGAGCTTTTCTGATCGGTTCCAGCATCCCTCGGCTCACTCTCTGCAAAAGACAAATGGACAGTTACGGCATCACATCATAACAAGAGACCAACAACAATAAACCCAGGCTGTGCCCTAATTAGACATCCTAGTAGCGTGCAGTTGTCGACTCCCATAAATAGATCAGTTAAATACAGAACAACAATCTTCATACAGGAGAGGACAAGTGTACTACATTAAGGAAAACAAAAGAAAACCGAAAAAAACAACCAACCAACCAGTTGGGTAGAAAAGGCATAAAACAAGGACAGCAGCCAATTCATGCAAACAGTCATTAGGTATTTTGGGCAGGTTTAGAGAACAAAATTCAGTGTTTTATAAATGTGTGTGTGCAAGTGCAAGGGAGCAGTAAAAAAATGTGATGCAGCAAATGTGTTATGTGAGCAACACTGACATTAAATATGCACATACAAGAGCGGGAGGGTCATTTGGGATTAATGAGACAACAGTGTATTGTAAGCCTTGGGGATTTAAGCAAGGATGTGGAGAAGGGTTTATGATTCAAACAAAGATAAGCAATGGTTTCCTGACCAGTGGAACAAGGTTCAAAAGAGGGAAGTCTTCTCACCACATGTCACCAAGGACTCAAACACACCAGGCTTAATTTCTAACACGATCTATGGTCTGCAAACACTGTTCAAAGCTAGTGGACATTTTTTTGAGTTTTATAAACAGCAAATCGAAAAGCCCATACATGCACAGGTTCAAGCATATGCAGTGATGTTTAAGAGGACAGGAACTAACTGCAACAATAACTGTACTCGGTTTGAAAGGTGATTTCCGATCGAGATAAAAATCCGCTTCCTTTTAAAACTGCTGCAGACACCAACATGACACTTTGGACATAATCTGACACTTCCAGCGTCAACATCACCACAGTTATAGCGTGTGCCCACTTTCCACCTCCAGGCTCAACTTTGCACCACTAAATGACACGATATCGTCACAATTTCTGCCCATTAACTTTTGGTTCTGCACTTACTTGAACCCAGTTTCACTATTTGTTACAGACACAGAGATTTGCAGAAAACATAGTGTCACAACTCTTAGGATTTCTATAGAATTCAAAGGCATCTGAGTTTTGTTCCAGTTCATTTCATCAGCCTGGTTGGACAAACTGTAATATTTCTATAACCACAAAAATAGATTACCAATATATGCGGTGCATAAATGGGGTCTCTGATATTTACAAAACAGAAGCAACATGATTTAAATCCTTGAATATTTAAGCAACATCACTTTTAATGACGCCATATTGGCATGCTTCCAAGAAGCTAGCATTTCCAGTGAGATGGGGTGATGAGAAAACTGCAGAAAAGTGTGTCCCGGAAATCCTCAAAATGTTGTGAAAACATTCACAATTGTTCTTAGGTAACTTAGTGGTTATCGCTCGTTTCATTAAAGGTGCGCAGGGTCCGTCGAACATTCAAAAAAACCCTACACACTTCTGAGTCTGCACTGTGGGTTAAAATGCACAGCTTGTCATGCAACCCAGCTGTTGTCATTCTACGAGATAAAGTCACATCATTAAGGAGGGGAATACCACTGAATTCAATAGGAGCATTATTTCAGCATGCAAAGAAGTCGCTGCAGAACACAAACAGGAACATTTTTCAATCTGTTTTGTTCATATATGACTAATAACAACAATATATCATAATGACATACAGCTCCACAGAGACTTGAAGTGTAGGACAGTCAACAAAAGTTCATTCAGCAAATTAGTCACATCTTAACTAAATCTGAAACATGCACTTGTCACAGACAAAGACCCTGTTCATCAATGCAGACCTCTTTCCCAATCTGCAACATCTGAACCGGGACTAATGGCAACAAAGATTTCATTCAATGTAATTGGTTACGTTTTGTTGACAGTAAAGTGCAAAGTCAGAAGTGAGCTCTCTTCCCACAAGTTGAAGACTTCAGTTTATCACAGTGTCCAAAATGAGCTGTGTGTCAGTAGGATACTCTGATTTCTTTAGTCTCAAGACTCCTGTTTTGATTTTTCGCAAGACCTTGTGTCATTGCTAAATTCTAATTAGAAGAGTTACTCACTAAAGAAAATCAAATTAAGTGCTATTCCCCTGTATGCATTACCAGGCAATGGCTGCTGCTCTAATACTTAGAATAGGGGGAGCTAGCCATCACACACCAATTTATAAATAATCTGCCATTCATTGAATCAAATGAAAACAAATGAAAATTTGATGCACTAAGTGACATACTTTCCCCTCCTTGTGGTTGCTGTGTTTCTGAAAAGAAAATACAGTTATACAAACATCACTGGAGATGTGCAAATAAACATCATTGAATGGAGACACTTTCTGGTGTGGGCGTGATCTTAATATGTGTGTTTGGTTGCACTGGCATGAGGGGTGATGCACTTCGGGTAATTGGAATTCAACACCAAGTGTTAAATGAAAACCCCACATTAAAGACTCTTGTAATTTCAAGAAGTAAGAGGAGGTGGGGATAAGGACTGAAATTAAAATGAGTGTTGAGCTCTACTTGAAGCCTGCAAGTGGAAGATAAATGGAGAAAGAGAAAAAAAAACAGCAGCGAAGAGCAGGAGAAAAATTAAGACTCGACATTGTTTGATGTTCCCGTTTTGCTACAAATTAAAGTCTGAAAATAGACTGAATCCTGTCCATTAAAAAAACAACTCAAAGAAAATCTCTGTCATTGTTCTGTAAATACTGCACCCTGATCAAACAATCATAAGTTACAGCTGCCTTTTTATGAGTCACAAGAATCAGTAATGCCGAATGAGCGACTATTTAACTTCAGGGCAAAAACCAGTCAAAAGGATCTAATGTTCCATGGACGAGATAAATTTGTTCTGAGACAAAAAAAATGACAGCAATACAAGACACAAGTATCTTTCTGTGAAAACCGATCAAATACATTGAAACCAAATTAATGAATTATTGACATGAATTATTAAAACTTCCTCGAAGGAGTTTTCCTGTTCAGCCCAGTGCTTTTTAGAGGGAACATTGGGAGGAGGCTCACAGATGTGTGCAGTGAATTTTTGAACTTTAGAGGCCCAAAAAAGGAGTCCAACTCCTCACTAACTTAGTCCTATGAATACTCAAATAAAACATTCATCAGCTGTTGCAATGTGTGTTTTCAATTGTCTGATTTCATACAAACAATGAAACAAATAAGGAATTATTACTTACTTGCTAATTCAAAAACTTCTGGCTCCTCCCTGGCCAGTTTCTCTCTGGCTACGTCAGCAATCGGCCCAAAGATGACCACTGGCCTCAGGAACCCAGCTGAGGTACAATAAGACAACATCATCAAGTTAGCATAGGGTCAAATATAAAGGCACAATGCAAAAAAGGTAAAGTATTTATTATGTTTTTACAAGCTCAAATGAATCTTTTTACGACTTTTTTATGATTGTAAGGAAAATACTCAAAGTACTCATAACATATCTGGAGCTGTAACTGCTTTGGCCTCTGGACTCTCACCTTCCCTCAGCACCACCCTCTCGTAGGCAGGGAACTTGGTCTGGACTGGCTGGGCTGACAGGTCCTCCCTGCTTTTCCGCAAATTCCTCTTCGAGCTCCGCAGTCCTCTGAACCTCCAGAAGTCTGCTCTGTCCCCTCCCGGTGTTTTAGGGAGTGTGTACTGCACGCTGGACAGCTGCTCCGCTCTGAATAAGGGAAGGGTAAGCAGGTGTACAGTCAACTGGAAAGTATTTCATTCCAAAACAATAATCAAGTGTTTGGACTTTCCACTGTGTGAAGAGCTGAGACATGACAGCAGCTACAGCAACTGAAACCACACGTTTTGAAAATGTTGCGACACTGTGATTATAAGGTCCTTTACACTACTGAATGAAGAGATGCTGAGGATGAAAATAAACATGATTTCGGAGGCAGGCTTGGATATTTTTGTTAACAAATGAGTGGCATTAAAAAAGGATGCAGCATGTGTGAGGAGGTAGAGAGGAAGACCTTTATCAAT
>JAUESF010000001.1:15847496-15859135 GCA_032274765.1 Malacoctenus tetranemus | reverse complement strand
ATGACACAGAAACAGAGAACAGGCTGTTCTCAGAAGTTTCATATTATAATCTATGCATAATCGTGTTTTTTTTCCCCTATCATATCATAGTCCACATTCAGACTGATAACAAAACACTGTAGAAAGAAGGCTGTTATCGAAATGAATACGAATCGTCCCAAAAAATGAAGAAGCTGCTGTAATTTGGTGGAAATGGGAGGCAAAAAAACCTTCTTTTGGCACAGATATGTTAAATAACTTGCACCCAGGTTGCACTTGTATGTGATTTTTATAATTTCCTGACACCAATGTGCAGTAAGTGGCAGGTGAGTGTATAAAAACATTCACTCGCATGCTATAGGAGATTTCCACCCAACTTGGATTTGTGTTGAAGTCATGATTCAGCAGTGTGGTAACAGTGAAAATGAAACCAGGACAATAAACTTATAATATTCTTCGCTGTCCTTTGCTGTCTGCGTCTTGCTTAACAGACACAATGTAAAGATCTCAAGGAGACAAGTCAAGAGCACACATTTAGATTAGCAAGCGCCTCAGAAAAATGCAACAATCTTGACTGTTTGTAAACTCACCATAGAAGGAGCAGGAAAAGAGTGTCTGAAAAGGAGCAGCTCAGTTGTTTACCTGAAGCTGTAAGAGCAAATAAAGTAGTCTATAGGCTGGAGTCAGTGCCACGTCTGTGCCAACAGGCATCAACACACACCTGGTTACTTCCCTGGTGCCCTGAAGCCACCTCTGGAGACCTTTTGTCTCGTTAATGCAACACAACAGCTGGACGCATCATATCAGCAAATCATAGCACTGCTTGACTTCAAACCGTCCAACACGGGGTCAAGAGTCCTTCAGAGTTCCCCCTCTGTGGGCTCTAAATTTCCAGATTTTATTTTCAACCCGTTGAAAACGAACACAAATGTAACACTGTTGTCACGCTTTCTAATTGCAATATATTTCAGAGCAGCAGAATTACCAGGGAGCGGATTAGAGTGATGCATTTTCTCCTAAGAGCATTGATCTTGTGCATGTGAAAGTGCCAATTTGTCTGTGTCTGTTCCATGTGAATGGCCCAGCATGGTGTCAGCCCTCAGTGTAATAAATAGGCAACAGACACAAGCGCTGCAAAGCTGCTCCACTTAAACTGAGAGACAGAATTATGTCTCCTTAAGTCCAACAGCTGCAGCTCAAGTTGCTGTGTTGACAGCAGGCAGCAAGTACTAAAATGCCATTTGACACATACAGTAAGTGGCATGTAATTGATTTTCAAGGAAGAGTAAAGATTTACAAGTCTAATACGGGAGGCAACTGCAGATTTCAGGCTGTCACGCTGTGGGAACACAATTAACTTCTGTCAGAGTGAAGATTTATTTCCACTGCCGTCCGGCAGGCACGGCCACCAGTCTGGTCCTGAGACTTCGCACTGACGCTGAGGCCATGTGGAGACAGAAGGCGTAACATCAATATCAGGCGAAGCCTAAGTGGAGTTTCTTTAACTTTTACTTTTCAACTCAATTACACATTCAAGAAGTGGAAAGAAGATTAATCTTGTTCTTTCTATCGACTTTGCTTCAGTTAGGGTGGACAGCGCTGTTTCTCTTTGTCCAGCGCCCTTCCATCAGGGTGGTCCGATAGCTTCTTCATGCACCTGCAGCCACAACAGGCAGTGATGTCAGGGTGGACTCACAACACCAGTAGAACTTTTATTGACATTACACTATCAAGGTGAGGAGGTAAACCACCGAAGGTCAGCAAAAACAAGCTCTTCAAATGAAAACTGATAAGCACCCCTATTTAAACTAAATGCCAAAAAATGTGATTGACTTGTACATTTTTTAAGCTTTCATTATCATGCAATGCGAGCAAGAACAGTCAAATCACAAATGCTGGTGTGGTGTTGTAATAGGATGAAGTGTCACCTCATACTGAGACATAGACATTCAAAAAGGCAGAGAAAGAACGATATGAACATGTGTAATGGGCGTTTTGATCATGAAGCAGATCATTATATGACAGAAGATGAAGACTCACCAAACATCTGGACTGCCAAAAAAAAAAACAACCAACAACTCAAACTTTAATGATCCGGGTTGCGTCCGGCTTGTATTTGAGAGATAGCTTTAAACTTCTCTGTATCCCAGGACACATTTCCAAGAAGTGGAAGAACAAGTCGTACAAGGACATTTCCCGTTTTTCTCTAAGCTGCAACACACAGCACCTGAAGAGGCCGGCATCCCTGTTCAGACTTTCGGTTGTTCTGCGCTCCGGCAAGAGACTCTTCTCTTTGCAAGTGTTTCACACCTCAGCTTACGTTCAAGTCTATTATCATGAGTGGATCCACCCGTGCAGGCCTGTTCATTCAAACGGTTTAACATGAGTTGCATTAACTTTTCATGAAGCGAACAAAACAAAAGAAATCCTATACAGCTCCACACCGTGTGAGACCCAGCAGTGGGACAATGGAAACAAGCCAGCAACAAAAAAAACAATCAACAACCTGTTCTGCCAAGATTAATCTGCACTGATGTTTTTGCAAGTTTGCTTTTGCGTTTTTTAACAGTTTTATGACAGCGTGCAGGTTCATTAGCCTGCATGAGGTTTGATATTTGCAACGATTGATGAGCTTGAGGAGATCTAAACTGTGGACACTCAATGTTGAATAGACAGTAAGTCTGTTTTATCGGGACAACATTGTCGTTTTCACAAAGCTACAGGCAGGAACAAACTGGTTCGGCACATTTTGTTCTGTGGTTGTTTCTCACAATCACATGAGCAGATACCGAGTCGTACTAGTAGGAACAGCTGACACAATGGTTTTTCACACATTTTGTTTGTGCAGTGAGGAGTTTTGTGCTGAGAAAGTGATTATAGCTCAGATTATTTACTCACAGATAAACAAATGAAATGATCCGGAGAGCTCATGTTTGGAAACATGGAAGTATCTTGGACTCCTGAAGGACAGAAAAAGTGGACACTTGGAAAGTACAGCATCGCTGCACATGCTGCACCATTTTTAACATCGGTCTTTAAAAAATAAATAAATAAACAAACAAACAAACAAACAAACTCTGAAATACTCTCACTGATGGCCCCATGGATTCAATTTTGTCCAAATTGTGACAAATTTTAAGCAATTCCCCAGCACTGCACGATGCCTCTTGGGCTCTTGTCCTCAAATCTGCTCTGTCTTCTGTTGGCCATACAAATATATTAGCTTTATCTTTCCCACGGTGCCACGATTTACAGTAGGTGAGTGAGGAGTTGAAGCATAAACAACAGAGCAGAGATGAGAAAAAATACAGAATCCTCCACAGTGAAAGAGTGTGGGAGAAACTTCAGTGAAGTCTGTCTCTGATCGCAACAGAACAAAATGATGAAGACATGTGATGATGGGAACAAGGAATAGATACATGAAAGGAAAAAAAAGAAGGGAAGTGTATGGGAGGGTGTGTGAGAGAGGAAACAGAAGGACGGGCCAAAAAAATGTGCGGAGGACAGCGAGAGAGAAAAAACAAAAGTGTCTGTTCAAAGGAGGAAAGCAAGAGACGAGTATAATTGAAGGAGCAAGAGTTGGTGGGATGCCAGCAGAGATGATAGAGAACAGTAGGTGAGCTAACAGAGGAGAGGTTGGAGCCAAACTAAACTACAACGTGTCACAAAGCTGCAACAAATGAGGGACTGTTTCAAGTCCAGTGAACTCAGCATCGGCCTGAATAGAGGACGAGCAGCTCACCCCACTAACCCCCTCCCCCCCCTGTCAGTGACTCTTCCCATGGTACTGCCTGTTACTGTTACATTCCAACAGTATGAAGCTGCTCTCACTGGGCGAAGGAGTGGAAACAGCAGGAGCTTCCAGAGAAGCAGGCTCAGGCACTTGGAGCTCCAGGAGAGGCTGAATGCTGAGAAGTGGCTGTCAGACAAAAGCCGCTGTAATTCTGCCGAACCTCAGCTGCGTTAACTCCAAGAGCGAGAGCGGCGGTTAGTTGCCGTGCAGCAAATCTGATTTAATGGATCAGTGATAATGAGGTAAAATCACTTCAAGTGGCAGTCGCACTAAACGTAAGATATTATCACAGATTACACCATAAAGAGGTTCAGTTATTCAAAACGCCACTGGTGCTTTTTTGTTTCTTCCATTCGATTTTGTGTGGATTTAAGGAAAAAAGAAGTGAAGTGAGCAGCGTGTGTGTACATTCAACCACCGTTTTAAAGCTCATCACTTCGTTTCAGGAGACCGACACTGTATATTCAGCTTGGTTGGAAATATTTGAGTGTATTTTTCATAATCTCCTTCGAAATTGCTCGGAATTAGCCCCCTTCCACGACCACTCCACCCTTTCTGTCCGAAGTTCATGACATAATTTGCTCTGCCACTCAAAGCGCCGCCCTCCAAGACGACACGATGTCGTGTTTTCGGTCGAAGGCAGGAAGGAAACAGTGGAGGATGGGTAGCAGAGCCAGCCAGCCAGCCAGGGAGGCGGACGGAGACACGGCAGCCACGAGGGCCGCTCCGGGCCTGCTGGTGATGAGATGCGATGGGACCCGACCCTGCAGAAGCCCCAGCCAGTGCGTTAGCTGACTAATCCTCTAGCCGTCCAGTGCCAGGATCCAGACTCATCAGCTTTGGTGTTCTCTTGTCAGACTCATTTTTATAACGTCCCACTGGTCAATTCTACCCACTAATGCCCAACACAACGGCCCCTAATGCCAAGTGATTACGGAGTGCTGTTTTAGCACATTTGTTGCCTGAAAAGAAAGAAAGAGCCACAAGGCAGCGGACTGTCTCCCAGCTCAAAGGACCAGCCTGATGAACTCAGCACAAAGAGAGCAGACCTAAAAGCCAGTCTAAGCCACCTCTCTGGTGGCGGCCACTGTGGGGCCTGGGCTGGGTCAGAAATGAGCAGGGCGCTGGGCAGGGATTTACAGTGCCCTATTCTACAGCATATACAGTTCCTGTGAGCTCATACGTGAGGAGAGACTGAATGTGCACATCCGGATTTTTTGGGCATGCCGCACTGGGGGAGAAGTATGGGTGTGTGTGTTTGAATTTAAAGCGACAGAGGGGTGAATGAGGACATTTCGAGGGGGGGCAGAAGAGTTGGTGGGTCGTAAAACATCAGGAGAGAAAAAAGGCACAAGATGCTCAATATCATGGAAACGTCCAGGAGCAGGTGTTGCACATGTGTCACATGTTAACGAATGAAAACCAGGGACCAAACATAACTCCGACACTGTGTTTAACTTTTCCGCACCGCGAACAGAGAACAGTTTCGTGTAATGATGTTATCTCCCTCTGTTTGCCTGCAGCTCTCCTATCACCTGCGGCTCCACTCCAGTTGCCACTGGTCTGACCATGTGACATGGACAGTAAGCAACATATGGAAGCAGCACTGCTGCAACAACTACCCGGGAACATAGATCACACTATGACACTGCAAGACTATAACTTACACAATTAGAATAATTGATCGAATCAAACACATTTTGCAACGACTAGAAACACAAGAAGAATGCCACTTCAACATCAACTTCAAATCAATGTGACACTGGTAAAAATAAACAAAGAAAAAGAATGAAAAGCAATACGATGCTCACCGACGTCTAATTGGCAGCTCAGTTTCTGTCCCGATGCTTTTGTTTCCTGTGGTTTTCTCTGAATGGCCTCATTGCTGCTGTGTGGAACTAATGGAACACGCATATCTTTAATTACAGCCAGCGTATCAGAAGGAACATTATGCAGAGCACAGCTACAAGGCTGTGATTAGTTCTGTTGTCATGCTGTTAGTCAGTGTGTAATGTGCAGGGGCAGCAGTCCCGCGGGAAGGTCACGCTGGATGACACATGAGGACTCTACGGGACGGCAGCAGTTTAGACCAGAAAGTGTCTGAATCACAGCAGTTAACCTTTGCTCTAAAAATATATCTCAGAGTTTTTTTGGGAGGGATAAAACCCAAACAATAGTGCATATCTGTAGCTTTGTGACTGCGGTGTATTTTAGCCATATTCTTCTCCTGTGTTCAGCGAAATAAGCAGCTTTGAAGAAAACTATAACTGCACTTAATGACGGAGTGTCTGAAAACCTTTGACATGTTACATGCTAAAGCCTTGTCTCAAATCTATGGGAAAGGAATGAGAATAATCTCCTTTGTGTTTATATATAGGCTGTGCGACATTATGCATGGACAAGATTAAATGGATTTCACACAGAAATCCTTTCACTCAAAGTTCACACGGAAACACTGATCTGAAGGCAGTAAAAAAAGGAGCTTTGCAGGACTGAACAGCCTGTGAGAAAAACGGCCTCCTATACATTATCTTTTGGGCTGAGCTGCGCATTGTTCTGGCTTAGAAAGAAGAAAAAAGGAATAACAGCAGAAAGAGTCCGACATAAAACCATCACTTAAAACACTGCTCATGCTCCGCACTCGCTCAGCGAACCTGTTCATCCTGGAAGAAGAGAAAAAGCTACAGTGAAGGGCCTGCGTGGAAATATGTCGCAGGAATCAGGGGGAAAATGGTGCAGGGTTCTGACTGACATGTATGTCAAAACGAGCTGCGAGAAACATGGTGGAAGCTGTGAGTCAACGTTGCAAACCAATAAGAGAGGCATTAAAACACTGAAGCCTTTTCGCAATCAGCGGTTGAGAGATATTTGAAAATCATAAATCATAATTAAATCTTTGTAAAAGCCAACAAACCGCAATCTGTTTATCTGGAGGCACCGAGAAAACACTCTGGTTTTCATCTCACACGACAGGAGTTACTGTGATTCATTAGCATTAATGAGCTCAAGCTTCACTCATTCTTTGTCCGTTTTCACTGCCTCGTCATGGCCCACAACACAAACACAAGCGAGCGAAAGGTGGTGCGGATCAGTCAGCGCAGAAACAACATAAAGTCCACGTCAACACTCTCTTCGAGTCGCGTCGCACATTCACATTCAAGCACGACCGTCGGGGCTGAAACTGAACTTGAAACGTAAACGCGACAAACGATGATCACACCGCCCTCAACTCCGCGTTTCACACATCATGACATTTGATTCGATTTTGTGCTCGTCAAACTGTTGCTCACGTTCACTTACCACACATACGTGGATGTGCCCGCACACGGTCTGACTCCGGCTACGGCTCACCCAGAGGGATGCTTTCGCCCATGTATGCGTCCCTCCACATGCACGTGCAGCGTGCAAGCCAGTGCCCGTGCGAGTGAATGCGGTGCGATCCTCGGCAGCACACACAGTGGACTGAGAGCAGAGCCAACCTGGTGTGACATCTGTGAAAGCCGTGAGATAATCTACATGACACTGCCACTGATACGAGCGGAGATATTGATTTAAAAAGCAGCAGCTCTAAAATTAGATTCCTATGCGTTCTGATTGGGCCACAGGCATGCACCTCTGTGGTAATTTGAGCCTATGAGCGCATGGTCATGTGTAGTGATCAAAGCTGTGATAATGGAAACCCCTCCAACTCCAGCAGTCCTGACCGAAGTCAACCTCACCACGGTGGGGCCCTCCAGTCTGACCTCCTGTTCCCTTCCTCCCTCCATCCTCTCGCTCTGTGATAACAGAGACATTCCTGAGCTCGCGCTCTGCCTCGCTGCAGGCCTCTCCCTTAATTCCAGCCCAGTGTGTGGAATGTTAGACTGAGGAGCCGAGCAGCCAGGCGGCCAGAGGCGCACAGACAAGAGGAAATGAACAACATTAATAAACTCAGGTCTGTTGTGGCTCCTGGTGCTCCAAGCTCCGGGATGCCCACAGTAGGAGGGACCTGCACATGTGCATCTGCACATGCAAAACACACACACACGCACTCACACACAGGCAGAGTGAACATCTGCCATACAATGTGCAAATCTAGAGCAAGTCAATCCATATGTAGCTGTGTAGTTGGATTAACTATGGATGTGAATTAGAGGGCTGGATTACAGGAGGGAAGGCAGCTCACATGGAAATTTCAGTCAGACATTGTTGGAAAGTGCTGTTAAGTCTTTGTCTGACTGACCTCTCAAGATCTTTTTTTCAGGCAATGAAAAAAAAAACCCCAAAAAGCATTGTTGCTCCAACTGTGTTGCAGATGCGAAACTTCTGAGCTGAAATCTGCGCTGCGGCTCGGCTCTGATCTGCAGACGAAACCGCTCAAACAGAAAATCGGCAAAACGAGCAAATTCCAGAAAATCAGAACCCGGTCTATTAGAGCCTGGACATTTTCACTTGAACAGCTAAAAGGTGCGCTTGAGCAAGCGAGAGAAAGAGAAACAGACAGACATAAAAATGAGGGGAAAACAAAGCTGCCGAGGGCCAGGTGAGCCGCGCATATGGGCGAATAAAAAAGGGGATAAACCAAGGAAAGATCAAACAGGAGAGGAGAAGCACTTTTGGCAAAAAGGGGAAATTTAAAAAAAAAAAAGAAAAAAAGGAGGTGGGAACAGTCTGTACCACAGGGGCAGAGTGATGGGCTGGAAAAAAAAGATGAAGGGCAAAATATATCGGAAAGAGTGATGTACAGCGCTGCAGCTGAGTCCGACTCGGGGCATAAATCTTCACCACTCCTCCGAAGCTTCTGGAAATCAATTTACTCCATTGGTTGCTGCTTTATTTATGGGTCACCATTAGGGACAAACCATCAGCAGCTATGATGACTGAGTTGCTGTAGCAGAGAGGTGGAGCTCAGAGGGGCAGCGGAGGTCTCACCAATCCATCCTTCCGCGTCCCCCCCGGGAGTCAAATGAGCAACAAGCTAAAAGGTTGCAGGCCGGATTTGTAACAGGTGCAGCCACGCAGGCCATTAATCATCTCTGTGTGACACTCACTGGACAAATACGTTCCTCACAGTCTAAAGCTGTTGTGTTGTTTTGCTGTTGTTTATCCCTGCTCTCCTCCAGTGTATGACCATTTGAATGCACAAAGTCGCTGTTTACCCCTCCAACCAGGTTTGCTCCTGACATTGCCACTGACAGTGTGCGCTTGCACGAGGATGTGTGTGTGTGTGCGGCTGCCGCTCCGTCTGACAAGGATGCAGCTCTTCACGCCAACACGACAGGATCTGAGGCGACAACGTCACTGAGCGCTGATGTTCACTGTGACTGCGCCGGGTTCAGAGCACTCGGACCTTTTCTCGCGCTCCTTCCTCCCTGTCCAGTCTTCCTGGCGTGACACCACCCCTGTTTTTTTTCTGCCCACCTGCTTGGATTCTTGTCTGCCTGTCAGTCTGCAAGCAACCCCCCCCCCCCTCCCAGGACTAAGGAGGGTATCGAGCATTATTAAAAGAAAACAAGCGGGAGAAATAACAAGAGATGGAAGGGATATGAGGACAGTTAATCTACTGGCAGCGTCACTGAGGCTCCAAGGGAGCTTCCGCTGACAACAAGCCAGAAATATATCCTGTGTGAGGTGTCTCTTTGAACAGTGTCTCTCTGACAGCACTCTTTGGAGATAGCTGGGTTGAGACTGGGAAAAAAAAACCCCGAAAAAAAGCACGAAACTTCACATTTATTTTTTGCAGTCCGACAAAACTTCGAGCCCAAAACAGACGGCACCAGGCAGGCTGCACTCGGTGCTCAAAGGAGGCAACAGAAAGGTAAGAAGGGCCTCGAAAAGCTCCAAGTTGAAGCCGCTGACCCACAGATGATAAAATCCCTATCACCTGACTGATCAGTCATCCCGGGTTGCTCTCCTCTCTGTGCCCTCGCTCCCTTTTAATGAAATGTCTCCAGCTAAGCCTCGACACCAGCTCATATCATGAGCTGGCTTCCTGGGGAGTTCATGTCTCCCCTCTCAGCGTCAGCAACAAGGACCAAACATCCCAAAACTTTGCAGTCCTCCTCACAACTTTCTATAGCTTGGCAAACAGATGCAATCAGCAAGGACTGAAAACAGAAGAGAAAAACTTAAAATAAAGATATTTTCAAACCCAACACAAATCCTAAATGCTACTTAGAAGATGAAAATACACAAAACAATTGATCAAATATCAGATCACTAGTTCGAGCTATGTCGTTGTTCTCTTTCGCTGTTTAATCTTCTCCATTGTGTTGACGAGCTACTCATGAAAATACCAATTAAAGGAGCTTCTTTGTGTAGATTTGATGCTTTAATTGTGAAGCAATATGTGACTTTGGTTTGGAGCTAAACTGGGACATTTCTGCATGTTTTTTTTTTTCTCGAAAAGGTTCTTCAAGTAAAAAACACTCTGCCAGTAAACGCACCTTTTCATATCGTTGCAGACAAAACATTTTATAAACTCAATATTTAAACAGATTTGAGACAAAATAAACCTTTTGTCACTAATCATTTCATTTGCCGTTGTGGCGAAGCGCTGCACCCACCACAATCACACAACCTCCGTTTGAGGGTGTCAGGCTACTGTTTGGCTCTGACAGCCTCATTCACATTCAGCAAAACCAACCGTTGTCAATTTGAACGCTGACACCAAGTGAGCACATTTTTGGAATGCCAGAAGCCAGCAGATTAGCCGCAATGTTGAAATGATTTTACTGGCAAATATGTGCTAATGGCGCTAATGTGCAGATGAAATTGTGCCCATCACTCTTCCTCCATCTCCCTTGTTTTCACCCTCCGATGCTGCTCAGAACAGCCACTCTGCTTGGCAGTCAGATCCCCAGTGGGCCTTTCTGGAATGTCGATTTCAGTTAATTAAATTTTCTGGCATCTGCTTCGCCCATGAAGTCACAGAGGGAACCACAACAGTGCAGACATCTGTAAAAGATCTGTCACAGGCTTCCCTATAACTAATTCATTCAATGTATTCATCCAACACAAACCACAAGTTGTTTTTTCCTGAAATTGAGAAAATGTAATAATTACAGTCCAAGACAAATCAGAAAAATGTCATTTTTTTTCTTTTTCAGTGAAGGCTGACGATTTATTGTTTTCTTCTCTTTAACACCCTCGCTCTTCTTCTTTCCTCACATCTTGAACACGAGTTGAAAACGTGTTTGGAAGGAGGTTGAAACATATGCAAGAGATATATAAGAGTGTAAGAGATTAAAAAGACAGATGGCTGACATAGAGAGCATGTCCTTCTATGGATTTATCACCTTCTTCTCGTCAGGCTGTTAAAATGGAGCCCAGTGTTGGGGAGGTCAGTGCTTCTTCTCTGAGCAGCAGGGTGAAGGTGGTTAGTGGTGAAACTCTGCCCTCTGCAGGAATACAGCTCGCACTGACCCGCTTTTCAGACGGTTTTGGACTGAAGTCACTGTGTCTGTACTCACAGTCTAACAACAGCACCGTTAGTGGCCGCAAAGATATACTGCACTAATGCCTCAAAAATACATGTTTAGTGGAAAAACAAGGAAGAAAGCTATGCTAAGTAGGGAGGAATCAACACACTTTCTACTGCCTTTGATTTGTGTTGATAAATAAATTACACAGAAGAAAGATGAAAAAAGCCACAGCAATAACTCAGAGAGCTCTTTGACGCGACTGCTCAAATACAAGGAGCATAAAACTGCAGCCAATTCTTGGGTTTGACGTGACCTTTAACCCCGAAGGTCAGAAAGGTCAGTCTGAGTCCCCGCTGTGCAAGTCACTCAAAAAAGACCGCTGATTCATTTGGCACACACACACACACACACACACACACACACACACACACACACACACACACACACACACACACACACACACA
>JAUESF010000001.1:15790932-15816685 GCA_032274765.1 Malacoctenus tetranemus | reverse complement strand
AGAGTGAACACGACGTATTTCATTGGGATGACGTTTTAAATGTTAGAAAATAAATTTGTAATAGGACTGGATTAAAGGTTAAAGTGGACTAGATTAAGAAAAATGCATTGATTTAAAGACCAAGGTAAAAAAACGTGAAAGTCAAACAACGCTGAACAACTTAATCATGAAAAGCCACCAGATTTGGTCAGCAGCAGTTTCCTAAATGGAAGAGCTGAGCAGCAGCGTTGGCACAGCCGTCGGGGCTCCGTCGGGGCTCCGTCTGGGCTCCGTCTGGGCCCAGCACTCGTCCCCTCGCCCTGCATGTGGATGCCGGCCGAGCCGTGCGTGCTCCACTATGCACCTCTGGCTGCTGCTCAGCAGCTTCCACTCCTCACGGCTTCCAGTGCGGTGTCCTGCGTTAGTGTGTCGGCCACAGACTGTGTGCAGCGAGAAAAGGGACTGTACACCTTTGTTGTGACTGTGATCGGCTGTGTCATGGAATTTCTTTTTTGTTTAAACAGTGTAAGTTGTTAAATGAGGTCAGATTTATCTTCTGTTCCAGGCGAGACTCGGACTGAAAGCGTGAGCTTCTGTTTGTTTTTTTGTGTGAATGTGTGTTTTTCCTTCAATGATTGCTGTTACAGTTGTGGTTGTTGTTACTGAGGCTGAACAGCCAATGATTAGTTGAACACACGGCGTCTCCTGCTGCCCCCTCGGTGGGGGTGTATGGGGGGGGTCCTGGTCTCTACATGCTGTACATAAACTCCACATCAGTGACTGTGTGCTAACGCCGACGACCTGCTCGGTCCACCTCCCGGACTCCGTGCCAAGACACGCAGCCGCATCCAGGAGCGGTAACCGCGGCGACTGCGATGCTGATGCTGCTTGTTCGACAACAATATGTATTACGGCCGAAGCGCGAGCAGACTGGTGGTTCTGGTGCCCTGGAGGCAGACTGTGGGCAGGGGAGAGACTACTGCGTGTTACCTGACAAAGTGGGCAGCGAGCCCCCCCGGCAGCATCCGCAGCTTGAGCTGTTGTTGAGTTTGGGACACATGTAACTACTGAATATACACACTGCATGACACCAGTTCAGAACTAACTGCATGTTTTGACTATGTAACAGCTGTACACACACACACACACTCCACATAAGATGTTACTGTCAAACCTGTAGTGTGTAAAGACGTTTGAGACGGAGTGTCGGAGATGGAATTTGACAATAAAAGATGGTGACCAACACGCTGACGGGCTGCGACTGACATTTATTGACCGTAACACTGTGGAGTTCACACTGAGCCATATCAAAATAGGACTGTACAGACTTCATTAATACACAGTTACATTGCAGCATGATGAAGGTGAAATCCCAACATGAGTAAAGAGGAAGAAAAACACGGTTACATGGAGCGCTGACGGGACGTGTTGCTTTTGTATGAAAATCCATCCAAACTCATACGAGTGCTTTATGTTTTTATTTTTTTTTTAAAAAAGGCAGAAAATGGTCCGATTGTTTTGTTTCGATGAGTTTTTTACTCTTCACTGTTTATGTCGTCTCAGAGTCCAACAAAGGCCGCTTCAATTCTAAGAGGTTTGTTGACCTAAAATGTGATGTTTGGCAACATTCAGCACAGGACGGGTAACGGTGACGTCTTCATGCTCGGATCAAGTGTCTTTTTAAAACCAACAAGATACTTCAAGTTTTTTCTGATGTAATAAAATAAAACCAACACATTTTATTCCAGTTTAGCCAGTTTGAAATTAAAATTTCCTTTAACAAAGCATCTCATCGACTCAATTTATATTTTTAAATTTCACCAGGCTCCTTTGTAAATTTATAAAGAGTGTTAGATTTTCAGTGAATTCAGAATTTCCCTTCAAGTCTCCAAACATAGTCGGAGGCAGCGAGTCCCTCCTGACCTGTGTCCCTGTGTCCTGCCTCCCTGTTTCTCTGTGAACACAGACACAGACGACAGACTCACACCAGTGAAATTCAGCACCGCCGAGCTGCTCCTGAGCTGCACTGTAATCTGATTACCCTCCCTCTGCAATCCACCAAATCTCCTCACATTCGTGCCAGTCAGTCAAACTAAAGTTGCCTTTTTTCCTTTGATCAGCCATAATTACAGAGACCTGCTGTCAGGACCCTCTGCAGCACAGCTTCCAGTGAAACGCTGCTTTCTGATGTCAAATCACTGTGGAACAGATGCAGGAATGAAGCTTGTTTCAAACTTTTCACTGAAAAAGAAACAAAAAAAAAACTATTGGCTCAATATTTTAACGGTGACTTTCGTGAAGTGTCCGAAAAAAGGACATTTTTATCTTAGAAACACAAAGTCAGAATAATTTCCAGGCCAAAAAAACTTGATTCAAACAGTTTTATCGCTGTAGGAATCAATAACTCGGTGTGTTTTATGAGCAGTGCTTTGAGTTGTTGATCCTGTGTGATGGAAAATGTTGTGTTTCTTCAGATTCTATGTTCGTGGTGACAAACACACATTTTAAACCAGTGTCCCCTGATGGTTCCCGCCTGCGTGCCCGCAGCGCTGCAGTCTTCCACCTGTTGAATGGAGACTTGTTTCCTGCATCTCTGTGAATGGACTTCAGCACCGTGGAGAGCTCCGTGGCTCCGCGCGCAGCACTGGGACCCGCTCGGTCCTCAGCCTCGGTGTCGGGACGCGGTGCTGAATGTGTGGACTCTCACTGACCTTTGAGTGAAGGCACAATGACTCGACGTCTGTTCGGAACAAACTGCAACAGAACCGGAGCTCGGATAAACAATATGTGTGTGAGGGGGGGGGGGTGTTTTTCAATGGGTTTGCGTCTTCACGGTCTCACGGTCATCTGCAGCAGCATCACCTGCCGGTTCTCGGTGGGATGGGACTTGTTGATGTGCCTGGTGAGTCCCGGCGAGCTGAAGAAGGTGGAGGGACAGTGTTTGCAGGTGAAGATCTGCTGCTGCTCGCACTCGCCGCTGCCGCTCTCCTCTCTCTGCGTGTGGAAAACGTCCATCCTGCGTCCTCCTCCTCCTCCTGCTCCTCCTCCCCCTCCAAGCGTCTCCGCCAGCAGCTCGTCCCGCATGGCGTGCCACAGCCGGTGCTTGTCCCTGATTTCGACCGTCGGAAAGCGCGCGCCGCACAGGTGACACAGGAACACCTGCTGGCTCTGTCCGCCGCCGGGCTCGCGCGCCGGGCCGTAAGGGGGCGGCGAGGCGCGCGCCGTCATCTCGTGCGCGGCCAGGTGCTTCTTCAGGTAAGCCTGCCGGCGGAAGTTCTTCCCGCAGTAGCGGCACTCGTACAGCTCGTCCTCCGGTAAGGACTGGACCAGCGGGTGCGGGAGAGACGAGGCAGGAGGCGGCGGCTGCTGCTGCTGCTGCGGCTCCTCCGGGCTCCCGCTCAGCATGAGGAGGCCGGACGGCGGGCTGTCCGCGGCTCTCACCTGCTGCTGCAGGTCCAGGCAGCTCTCCATGGGACCCCGGTAGTGAGGGGACGAGTCGTAGCGGGGCGACGCCAGGCTGTCGGGACTGTCCCGCGCGCGGCCGTGGAGCAGCAGGAGGGAGGGCTCGCGCCGCACACGGGAGCTGTCCAGCGGTCCGCGGTGCTGGTTGGTGTTCACGCGCAGCAGCTCGTTCTCCTTCCCCTCCATCTCGGACGCGCGCGCCTCCTTGGCGGGCTGGCTCTTGCCCGTCGGAGGCTCCCCCGCCTGGCTGCTCACCGGACGCGGCTTGTGCCAGCGGCGGTGGGAGGCCAGGTTGGCGGGACAGCTGAAGACTTTGTCGCACTCGGGGCAGCGGTACTCCACGCGCACGATGCGGGAGCACTTGTGCTGCGCGAGGGAGAAGGGGTCGGGGTACTCCTCTTTGCACAGCTGGCAGATGAACTCGCCCAGCGGCTGGTTCCCGCCGGGGACCGAGGACTTCTCCCGCTGCCTCCTCAGCTCCGGGCTCTCCTTCTTGATGCGCAAGCCCAGGACGGGTGAGGTGGTGACCTCGTCCTCGAAGTTGAGCTTGCGGGTCACTTTGGGCTTCTTGGACGCGGTCCCCGCCGCCTGCTTGTGGTGCCTGCCGCCGTTCAGACGGTGGTCCGCCTCCAGGAAGGCGCGCTTCCTCGCGGCGTGATGCTGCTCCTGGTTCATGAGCGTCAGCGGCGGGAACAGGTGCAGGTGCGCCACGCTGGGCTCGTACTTGTCGCTGTGACCGTAGGAGGCGGCGTGGGGGTGGTGGGGGTGGTGGGGGTGGTGGTGTCTGTTGCTGCTCGCGAGGAGCCGCTCGATGGAGGCGGACACCGACGTCGGAGTGGAGCTCACCAGGAGCGGGAGATCCGGTAAGCCCGGCGCGGGGGGCGACGTGAGGCAGCTGCCGGCGTACAGCGGCTGCTTCTCTCCTCCCTCGTGCTGCTCCAGAAGTCTCGTCCCCACCGGCTTCACGGGGCTGCAGGTCTCCGTCAGCGTCAGCTCGTGCGGAGGAGGAGGAGGAAGAGGAGGCGGAGGAGGAGGAGGAGGCGGGAAGAAGCAGGAAAAGTCATCATCGGGACCCAAAACATCCACCTCGCTGTCCGGGAGCTGCGCGCGCTGGTCCGCCTCCGCTTCCAAGGCGGACTCCACGTGCGGGCTCCACGCCTCCCTGACCCCGGCGGAGTCATCGCGGGTCACCGGGAGCTGTCCGTCCGTCAGCTGGGAGCTCTGGACGCTCAGCGCCGCCTCCGCATCACAGCTGTCCCCGCCGCTGCGCTCCGCCGCACATGGGTCGGGCTTGTTGTTGTTCCGCGCCCGGTAGGACGCCGAGCCTCTCCGGGTCCTCTTCACCAGAAATCCTCGCGGCATTGTGACGGTGACGGCGCTCCGCGCGTGGCACCAGCAGGAGGAGAGATCAACAACTCCTGTCTGGAGCGCACTTTGAAGAAGCGCTTTGAAGTGGCGGAGAGAGAGGCGCACGCAGGTGTGACGAGCGCTCCAGGGAGAGAGAGAGAGAGAGAGAGAGAGAGAGAGAGAGAGAGAGAGAGGATGTCATGCAACAAAGGCCAGGCCGTGACTGGGGACGCTTCCAAAAGCTAAAAGGTGAAATAAAGGTGGTGGCACAAGAAAACTGAAAACACAGCAGAAACAGAGAGGTCTGCCTGTGAGTTGTGGAGGAGCATCTGAATGCATAATGCAAACATGCACAGGAGGCCTAAAGCTAAGTGGAAACATTCAAATGAACATACAGAGACATAAACAGCCAATGAGAGTCAACCACTTAGCATCACTCCCACACATTATGATCTAAATGCAGGTGGTAAGAAGCTCCTGAATAAGTGATGAGTGAAGAAATCAGCCGACATGTTTTTTTCCCTTCTCACTACATCAGACTGTGAGAACAAAAACAAAAACAGAGGCGAATAAAGAGGGTTAAAGGAGGAAGACACGCAGGTGCAGGTGAGATCATTTCAAAGCGGCTGGATCGGACGGCGCACAGCATTGTTTGCCACTGTTGCTGTTGTGAATACACCTGCTCCGTTGTTGTCCGACCGCTGCATGTGAAACTCACCAGCGGATCACAACAAACAGGGTCCACCAAGCGAAATGAAACAGAAGAGGGAGAAACGAACAGAAAAGGATGCCACACGCACACCAAACCCCACACGCACGGCTGCACAGAGACCCAGCCAGCCACCTCTCTCCTCCCCTGGCTGCTCGGTGTGTGTGCGCGTGTGTGTATCTGTATGAGTGTGTGTGTGGAGATCACCGGTGTGGATATAAAACAGTTGTCGGAGGAGAAAGAGCGGATGGAGGCAGCCACTTCCGACAACAGCTGTTTGGCTTTAACTTCACACGAGAAACGGGCGAAAGAGGGCGGCCGGAGAAAGCTGTTTTCATGACAGCCGAGGCTAAGAGGCTAATTTTAAAGCTGCTTTCCACACATGAGAAGACACACACACGGCGCCTTTTGCCGCTCCGACCACCGACACACGCGCCCATCCGTCCGCGCACCTCTCCCTCCTCCTCCCCCTCCCCCTCCTCCTCCTCCACCTCTCCCTCTGTACTCACCACAGCTGTCTCTTCGCGGGGAGGCAGTCCTTGTTGGAGGCTGTCACTCCCATGGCCATCTGCATCACCGTTATATATTTCTGGTACTTCATTTTGTCCTCCTCCACTACTCCTGCCACCGCGACTCGCGCTGCTACTTCTGCCTCTTGGTCTCCTACTATCACTACTACTACTACTTCGAGGAATCCGTGCGCCACAAAAGCGGCACAGGTGAGCGCGCATTCAAATGTCTGTTATTGTCCCCTGGCATCCGCGGCATCCTCCGTGTCAAAAACGCCATTTCCACGCCGGGAGGAGTGCTGACAGGGAAGATGTTCCCCGAAGAGCTCAACGAAAGGTACCACGCCGCCGCGACCCATGTCTGCGCTGACTCTCTAATCTCATTAGAGCTCAGAATAGATTGGCTAATCCATTCAATTTTAGTCAGGACTGGGTCATTGTTGTGGTTCGCCTTCGACTTTGTGTCTCTCTTTGTTTTCCCACCTCTCTTTGTCTCGGCGGAGAAAGAAAAAAAAGAAAAGTGGAGAGAGACGCGAGGTAAACAGACGGGATGCAGCGGCGGCGGCACCCGAGCGTCTGCGAGGGAGGAAGGACGGTGCGCGTGTGTTCAACGGGAGAGCGCGAGAGAGGAGGGGAGTGACAAAGGAGGAGGAGGAGGAAGAGGCGGGAGGGAGGGAGGGAGGGGGGGGGCACGCTGTGTAATGGCCTAAGAGAGAGGAGAGCTGAGTGACATCTCTGAACTGTGAAACTTCAGCCCAAAGCGTCTGTTTACTCTCTAAGTGTTGTTTTTGGTGAGAGAGACGGATTCATGCAGAGATTAGAGGACAGAGAGAAACTGGGGGATTTCAAACATCATCAGGTTCAATAAAGCCCGTCAAATCTTGTTCCCAGGGAACCAAAGTCCTCATTGTTTTCACATCCCCCTCCCCCCACACACACCTGAGGAACTGGATGTCTAACATAGACCGCCTCTATCAACCATTATAATTTCCCATATTCACATGTTTTCTTGGAAATTTTCTGTCCACACAAAACCATTGAAAACACAAAAAAACACTGTCGCAAATCAGGCCTGTAAGTGGCGCTGCAGTCCAACACACGTCTTGCTTCCCCTGGTTGCTGGCGGCAGTATTAGAGGAGCGAAAAGTTTTCTAGTAAAAGCCATAATAAGCTCAAAAGCTCCTGTAGCTCAAACACAACCCAGTAATCCATCACTGTTGTTCTGGTGGAGGAGGCCAGTGCATGTGTGTCACTGAGGGGGTTTGCTAATAGTGGTCATTGTTTCAGAGACACTGCAGGGGCTTTGAGGGCTTAGGGATGGTTAGAATCGTGATTTGAAACATGAATATATGTGTGAAGAATACACTCGAGGGGAAAGGCCTTTGCATTCCCAAAGTATTTATTGAGTTATCAAACTGTTAGACTTTACTGAGTGTATCTTTTATCTTCAAGTCAGTAAAATATACAACTGGTTGTGTAATATTCATATGACGTTGTGCATCAAGAGCTTGAACAAATGAATAAAGCTAATTCTCCATTACTGTCTCATGCCATTACTTTCCTTGTTGCTCAAGCAAGTTTGTGCTACTGAATGAATCATATTTCATTGAGAGAGTCTCTCCAAACACTTGAAAAGCATATCTGTTTCTCATCATAACTCATGGTGAGTTTTATTGACGCGCAGTGACCCAAAAGATGTTTTTAACTCCATGTATGTCTTTATTAGTATTTTATTGTTTTCCAGTGATGACATGTGGTTTGTACTTTACATGTGTGCTATCTGTTACTGCCAACCCAGGGTAAATGTGAGGCTCAGGTTTCTTTTATTCCTCCTTCAGGGGCTGATAGTTCGCGAAGTTTATACAGATGCTAATCAATTTAGCGATCGATTCCGTGTCAAATTTAAATGCCCAGTAAACACGAGTCTTTAGTGAGTGCTCAAGGACATGGGGGACGCACAGGAGAGCATGTGCATGGGATCCAAGTTCCAGGATCCCCTGTGTGCTGGTATGTTTATATATGTATGGCATCTGTCAAACAAGCATGTTCTCTCTGGGACTCTCATGGCAATATGGAGGGTGATGTAACCACAGAGACGGTTCGCAGACCCGGCTGCACGGACCCTCGGGGCAGCACCATTGCCATTAAACAATATGGCCGTGAGGCTGGAGAATATCCCACATTTCTTACGACGAAACTGCAGCTTGAGGTTGGACAGCACATCACTGTCAGTGTGTTTACATATTTGTTCAGGCTAATAAATAGAATGAAGGAAGGGGGAAGGACAGTGTATAAACCACAGTCCTCCTGAGACGGCCCATGCACCGGAAAAAGTAAATCTCGATATAAACTCCATCAGGAATGAATAACACTACAATAAAATGACCAAGGAGAAACATGAGACCGCCAGTGAAGAGGCTGGTAGCTCCTCTTGGATGGGCCAAGCCGCTGAGCAGCTGGTGGGCAAGGTCAGGGGGAAACTGCTGTTATCAGCACTGCTTGATATTGGCAGCCCTGAAAACAACACAAAAACTCAAGCCCGACCAGAAAAAGGAAACTTTCGCCACAACCCACCTCGCCTTCCCTCCATCTCCGTGGATGTTTATTTACACTTCGGGTTGGGAAGAGGATTAAGTAAGCACAAGCACACAAACACACACACAAACCGACACACCAGTGGCCTGAAGGAGACTGAGGAGCGTAAGGTCACCACAGCAGCAATATGGTTCCAAGCCAGAAGGACCGAAGACTGTGAATGACTCAGAGTCCCCCTCGATATTCCCTTTAATCTCCAGCAAAAAAAAAAGAAAAAAACAAAATTCACTGGCTTCATTAGCCTAAATATTTGAAATAGGTCTCTCTCTCTTTTTCCGTGCTCAATTTGTGGCCTGAAAAAGGAAACTGTGTTCCCAGTCATTTACCTTCCCGATGTTTCCCTGATTGCCACGCATGCCTTCAGAATGCGTCTTCAGACCCTCTTTATAAAACGTCATCCGGAGTCCTTTTCATCATTCCAACAGTCACAGATAAAATGGCTAACTTTCCAAATGCGAGCTGCCACTGCTTTGATATGATGGTGGGTTAAAGAGAGATGGAGAAGTATGTTGGATTGGTTTAAGAGTGAGATTTCCCTCAGGAGCAGCAACCATCCAAATGTGTTGATCCCCCCCTCACCATAAATTACACTATCCCCTGGCCCCTGGCCACGATTAATCACATGACCACGGCAGCCAGATTAAATCTGTAGCCTTGGACTGTTCTCCTGTCTCACTCTTGCTCTGCCTCTCTTCCATGCACAAGCACATACCAATATCATGAATCGCTCCACAGGCGCAGGCGTGTGGA
Organism: Malacoctenus tetranemus; assembly: GCA_032274765.1. Classification (NCBI taxonomy): domain Eukaryota; kingdom Metazoa; phylum Chordata; class Actinopteri; order Blenniiformes; family Labrisomidae; genus Malacoctenus; species Malacoctenus tetranemus. The sequence goes on along the minus strand of JAUESF010000001.1, from coordinate 15,807,334 downwards.
CATCGGCTGAGCATATAGAGGTGAGAAGCGTGCACGCACAGATTATTGTGTCAGCCCAGAAATTAGTCACCGAGCGGCCGACGTGTGTCACCATCCACCTGTTATCTGTCAAGCCGGTGCAGCGAACGCTGCCTGAAGGCTACAGTTCTCACTGAGAATGTTTACATGGTCCTGAGTGCCACTGTTAGCGTCAGGATTTTTGAAATTTCCCTTTTGTGGGAATTTTAGCAATCATAGATGTACAAAAGACAAATATGTAACAGGAATACTGTGGCATATTACATCATTTCCCACTTTGTCAAGGTAAAGTCTAAAACTGAGCTTTCACCAAGGAACAGAAAGAGGTGATTCCATAGTGTTAAAGAAACCAAATTTTGTACAATCCAATATAAAGATTCCTGATATTTGCATTGGTGACAGGCTTCGCACACAAGCAGGGCCTTTCTGTGTGGAGACGGCATTTCCTGCCTGTGGACATGCACAAGACGTCAATAGATATACAGGTTTGTATGTGTAAGTTTACTTGTGTTTGTCTCTGTGTTTGCACTGGGATGGAGAAGTGACTGGTTCAGTCTACCTTTCTTTTTCAAATTGTGAGCTGAGATCAACTCCAGGGTTCCTCAACCCTGAGTTACGAAAACAGGGCAGGAGATTGATGAAGTAACAGCATTTCCAAATTGGAGCTTCTTCTTATTAAAGTCACAAGCAGGACCATGAATACCACACTGCTAGCAGTTACTATTGTTTGTGCCTGGTAATATATCACACGATATTGGCAGGTCATTGTGAACCTGACATACTGTAATCTGGTCAAAAAAAACTGGGATAAAGCCACATGAGCGAGGTGTGCATGCAAACACAGTCAGTCAGTGCAACATGAATGCTGCATGCATCCTGTAACTCAACACTTCACTGCAGAGCTTCAATTTCTCACTGCCAGACCTGCATCTCCACAGCAACACTGGCTCTGGACTTGGCTGAGGTGGCCCTGACACATGATACGGCCTCATATTCAAAAGCAAAATGTATGGAAGTTGAACAGGTACAGCGAAACAGATCCTTGTTTTTGTGTCGAGCAACCATTTCTCTAAAAGGCAATTAGTTGTTGCACTGCAACAAGATGAAGGCTTGAAACATCACTTTGATGCCTCTTGATAGACGTGAACATACTGTTGGTAATGGAAAAAATCCCCCAAGTATAATGCATTTTAGTTAAGAAAAGAGAACTAAAATTGCTCTGTGACAGCGCAAGGCTGAAATTAAATCTGGAGAGAAATGTATACAATATGAACCTGAGGTTAGAGCTGTTATATTGCGCCTACAAAAATATTACACGTGCATGACAGTGGTAATAAAAGTGTGTCACCAAATGAAACGGTACAAGCAGAGGCAGAACGTCACTATGGAGAACATCCTTTTAGAATCTGGATTGTAAATGTGAAGCTAAATTTAGACCTGAGATCTCACTGGGTCTCTTCCAAACTCATTTGGTATGCAAGACCCTCCGACAATGGTATATCATTGCATGGTAATACAGGGAGCTTGCTATACTTCATTTAATTATATGTCTGCTACAATTCGAGCAACAAGATTAAAAAAAACACTAAGGGAATGAAAGCCAGAGATGCAGCAAATTTCAGGGGTTCTCTGAACCCCCCCTCCATTGTTGGTATTTAAACAACAAATTCTTGATCTGAACTGTCAAAAATGAAGTACGGCTTTGTACTGAAATGTGCAAAAAGGAAGAGCAATAAGTAACAGCAGTATCTGCATGATGAAACCCTGCCTGTGACGTGCCTGAGACTTGCCAGGGAGCACTGATGTGATAAGAAGGCACACACGGACCGCCAGATATGGAGGCTGCAGAGGATGCATAAAGTATATGAAACCAAGCAAGGCTAATGCAATATGTAAATGAAACAGTTGTTCGGACTGAATGCGCCTGCTGTTGTTTCTACAAAATTGCATGTGAAATGCATGGGACACGAGAACAGCTGAGCACAATATCCTGCACTTCCCCTCTGTCGGCTTCATCTCAGCTTGAAATTGCAAGAAAAAAAAATACTAGATATGTGATATGAAAACACGCTTTGGTTGCAGCCGTGTTCGCTCGACGGTCCTTCAATCTGTTGCTAAGTAACAAGTGGAAACAGCTGATTCATTTGTGTATTGAATAAACTCAGCATCATCCAGATTCAGGATCAAACATGGAGGTTGGAGATGTTAGAGGTTGAGCGGAAGACAAACGGAGGGAGCGACTGCGAATGAATGCCAGCATCCCTGGATACTAAATGGCTGCTGGTGCTGCTGCCTGGACAGTGATTTATGGAGCAGTTTCAGGGGTGTAGGGGGTGCAGGGAAGAAAAACAAGGGTGGTTCCACATGAAGGGGGATCCACATGTAAACAGATATTCTGCCTGACACTTGCACACAGCACTGCAGCTTGTGTGTGGAGAGGTCAGTGTTCAGAGAAGGTATTGGTCGACTGTAAAGTGAGGCTTGGTGCTCCTGTGCCTCCAGTCAGCAGGGCTTGACACCAGGAGCTCCCTTTCCGTCTGCCCTCCCACTGTCACCTTTATTAACAGCCTGCCAGGTGGAGACTGTCTCTCCTAAGAATCCTACCCAAGCCTCAGATTTGCTGAGGTAAGTGATGAACAGGGGCACAGAGCGCCTGTGGAGGGGGCGGCAGGTCTCGTTCCTGTTCGAAAGCACTGTTTACAGGTAACAGGGCAGCTTTGTACACACTGTTTGTCTACAAAGAAGCAAAATATTGTGTAGTCTAGGTCCAGCACTGGTGTCGAACTGCATGAAGAAAATCCCCACCATCTACTGTGCAGGTTTGGACCATAACTTTCTGGATTTATAATGATATCACTGACTGTTGATGGTGATATACATTCAGAACACACATCTTATTTAAGATGGTGAGAATCAAAGGGTTAAGCTCATATTGGAGAGCAGTCATCCACACTTTACTTACACTTTCCCCTTCGAGGTTGTTGAGCAAAACACAAATGGCAAGATGGATGAGGACACAATGGTTTCAAGGAGCCTGCCTGAAAAAGAGGAGCACACAGAGAGCAGCTCGTTAGACTTCATTTATTTCACCTGTTTTAAAGCCTCTTTGTGACGGCGAGGAATAAATTCCTTTCTACTTCCAGAATGTCAAGTCGAGGCGTGGACAGAGGGACGCAGCAGTGAAGGAGGTGGTGAAGGCCTGTAGAAAGATTTGTCTGTGTGTAACTTTTTATGTTGCACATTAATTCTAACTGCTGCCAATTACGAACCACTGGGGCGCTGAGAGGCTTTGTGATGTCTCAGTATATTCAGAGTCACTATATAAAGTCACGAGGACTCGTTAATCTTAAATCAATGCGCGGCCCTCGGGACGAGCACGAGATCTCGACAGCGTGAGAAAAAGACTTGGAAAACAGAAAAAGTAATGGGGGGGTTGTGATAAGCTCTGTGGTCTTTAGATAAAACCCTCTTGGCTCAACCTTTGCTGCTCCTGAGCTATTAAATGGCTGCTTGGGAAACTGACAAAAGAGACATTACAATCCTGGGGTTTTCTTACTTCATGATGGCCTATAGAGCAGACTTCTTTTTTTAGGTGAAGTTCCACAAGTGTGGACTGTTATCTCAGAGCAGTGCAGTACTGCAACCGTTATGGAAACTCTGTAGTTTGATGGGTTTTTTTTTTTAAATGGCTAAGTGAAGAATTGTTTGCTCACTTTCACTTTCCATTAAGTTTATCTGATCCACTTCCCCATTAACCTGCTCTTCTGGTTTGCTTCAGAATGAACTGATTTAAATCACTATCAGGAAACATGTGACCTTTCAATTTTATCTCCGCTCATCATGCATGTGGTCGGCCAAGTGTTTGTATACAGTGCAGTGCTGTAGGTGCTGCCATGCGGCGTTATGTGTGTGCTGTGTAGGCTGTCACTGTGCATCTTATCACAGCGATCTCAGTGAGGAATGAAAATGGAGTATTTCACCATCTGTGTAGGCCTACATTTACATAAGTAGCGCGTATTGCATGACAATCTGCTACAGTCGAGGGGTTGGACCTTCACACATTGCTGCTCAGTAAAGACACCTCTGAGGGAATGCTACTGAGAACATATGGATCTTGTGATATGACTGAGTTAGACTGAACAGAAGAATATTGGGAGAACTTTGTTTTGAGGTACATATTTCAATGATGGTGCAGGTATACACAAATGTTGCTGCATTATGTACAGAAATTACATATAGTACCCCAAAATCTAGTTTTCATGAGTGTGTGACTACATGAAACTTTTAATTGAATTGGGTTTACAGTAGTCAAGAAGGAGAATTTAATGTCAACAACAATAAAATAGACCCTCTATTTGAATACTACTGCTGCCATGAACTGAACCAAACCAATTGTTCAGTCCCTGTGGCCACCGTAGGTTCTCCTTTACACCTTGAAAAAACTTTGGCCATCAGAGGCCTTTTCAAGATGGTTTCAATTTACAACTTTATTACAAAATGTGGGTGAAATGTTTTCATACTGTGCCTTTAAGACCTAATAAACCAACAAACGGGTAAAGTAGGTCTCTGACAGATCAGTCCTAAGCTCGTAAACAGTCCTCACATAGGGCATGCATGCATTTATTATCAAACCAGGAAGACAAAAAAACAGGAAGGCATGAATCTCATTTTGCTGGCATTCAAATAACACGTCTTCACTGGTTTAATTTGAGGTTTAAAGGTCGGACGAGTGTACTGAGAGAAACGTTCCTTTAGACTCTCGTGTCGATGAAATCGTTCATCCATCCTGTCCAGGCTGGCAGTCCGTCACACGACTGACACGAGGAGACAGACAATCATCCACACATTCAAGCCTTCGGGTGTTTTGAAGCCACACAAAAAAAATTGTTTTGATTTTTCATGTATTTGGATCGGAAAAAATAGGGTGAAATAAGGACTTCCTCACTATGTATGAATCCAAAATACTGTTCGACACTTTTGTTGAACAGTTAGTGTTCGAAACAGACAAAACACATTTACAGCCCCAAATGTCAGAACTTCATCACTGTTTTATGACTGATGAGGCAGAAAAGGACATGCTGCCTGGTTATTCTGACTGAACTGCTCTTGATCATTTTCATGTAGTCATCTGGTTGCAATATTCTGCCTCCCACAGTTTAGGATCTTGCATCATGCATCAAGTTCCAGCGTACAGAAAGTCTCATGTGATCCTTCGTGCTTTGGCTTCAATGATCACTGACCTGTTTGCAGCTCGGGGGCTGAATGCTGAGTCAAAATCAGACCACTGACACTGACTTGCCTTGTCTTGTGCTTTATTCCTAACGCGATGAAATGTTACTGGGAGCTTTAAATACTGCTGACTTACAATACATTTGCAATACTGACGGGTTTGTGTGGTGACGTACATTTTGATTGGATTTAGGCCTTTGATTTAATAAAGCATTATGTACTCCATTTATTCAGTGTTTTTATTTTGCTACATCTTCTGTCTGCAAACAATCCCTTAAGATTTGAGTGAAACAAACATGGAATTTTGCTTCAATATGATAAACTTTCTAATCGCTTCAGAACTGTTGAAGCACTTTAGCCTCCTTGAAACATTCACACAAATACTCACATTGACAGAAGCATGAAAGAAGCTCAACCTCCTTTGAAAAGAACTGAAGGTTTGGTGTTTTGCTCATGGACACTCAATTATAGAGATTGGATTTGAACTACCAATTATCAAATCACAGACCAAACCACTCTTTCACAAGAACAGCTGTCACAGCAGAAAAGCCCCCTACTGAAAGCCCACGACAATTATCACCAACTTGCTTGATTGCAATTATTGGAGTTGACTGCAGTTGTTTTGCATAATTGTTATGTAAAGGGATAAATCATTAACTTCTTGTCAAGACAATTTATTTCTGTGTTGGTGGCTGGTGCTTCAAATAGTCACCTAATTTCAACGACAAGTTGTGAGTAATTGCAGCGTGTATTTCAGAAAGAAGTTTTGTATTTTCATATCCGATCAGCATTGGAATTGTTCATTTACAAAGCCTGAGAGACAGCAAAATTGGCATTTCAATTGGCGCATTAAAGGTGTCAGAAATGGCTCTTACTTTATGAGTTCCCGCATTAATCAACTTCAGTCGTTAAAAAAACGACACCCAAAAATCTGATTAAACAAACCAAAAACAATTGCAACTCTGTGTGTTCATTGAAAGAAAGATGTGATGTTTGATGGTTTCACTTCCACAACAGGAAGCGTTCAAGTCATGCTTGATATTCTCAAGTATTGTATTTTTTTGTGGTTTGCCGATCAATTACCAAAGTGGAGTAAAACAAACCACAGCAGACTCGCTCCGCTTGCATGTCAAAAACAAGAGCGAGAGACGGGAGAGATCAGACGGTGATGTGATTGGAGCGTGCACGCTTCTGCTTTATGTGCACACAGCTGAAGAGTCACTTTCCTTTTTTTTTCCTTTCCTTTTTTTTCTTGCTGCACTGCGTGATGCATTTCTTACATAACACAAACTTTTAAGTTGACTTACGAATACACATCTCTGATGCACTTCTAAAAAGAAAAACTCTCCTCCGGGTGATGTCTGAGACCACCACATGTTACCAGGGGGACACTCATCCCAGCATGTACAAAGTAGCCTGACGTAGCCTGAGAACACTGTGTACTTGGATGTTAAGGGGAGAGTTGTGAAGGATGGAGTCCTTTGAAATTATTGTTCTGAAAGTGAAGTGGACCAGATGTTTTTACTCTTAAAGTATAGACAAACAGGTAAAATAAGAACCATTTATCACTAAATGTAATTCAGTGTAAATCACTCAGCAGTTTTAACATTTCACCAGGTTTTACAGGAAGAGGTCGGCTAATGTTTAGGGGAAACTACAAATCCTACCAGTGCCCAGTGACACTGTATCATCTGTATCTAATTTGAAACTTGTAGATGTGAATGATATACATTTTATGAAGACTTGAGAAGCAGGTGTGGTGGCCTGACACACAACATCGCGCAAGCAGTTTAAATGATGTGGAATTAGACTATTGCTTGATTTACAAGCCCTTAGTTGAACATGTTGACGTTGATACAGCGTAGCATCCAAAAAGCACAAACACATACAAGATGATATGATACATCCATTCATCTGCCATAAAAATGACTGCATCTCTTTTTGCAGCTTCAATTTCTACAACTTTAACATCTATGGTTTTTTAAACCCTCACGCTCCGCTCTGGGGCTCTCGCACTAACGATAAAGGACAGAAAGTAGATGCACCAAACTTGAGCCGGGATGGGATGCCCACATGGTCAGGTGTATACGGGGCTGGGTGGGTATGTGAGTACATATGTGTGTAAGAGAGAGGGGGAGCGATTCTGCTGCACTGAGCAAATCTGCAGGGGCAAGGTCAAGGTCACAGCAGGCGTACTTCCCGCCAGAGGCAGAGGTAACCTGAACCAACAACTGCAACACAACAGAGTGCTCACAATCTCCAGCCTGGGTGTGAAATAAAAAGTGCTCGCCAACACACGAGTGTTCACAGAGGTTAGGTTTAAATGCACTACATGAATGTACGATTTTACAAAAGAGCACAGACAATTACGGTTTTTTGTTTCAATGAATTCAGTTTTAACAAATTGCGTTTTTGTGTGGACAAAGTGTTGTGCAAAAGTTGTCAGCAGAATTAAAGAACACTGCATGAAAGAGTACTGCTTTTAAGACAGTTGAGTACTTTTCTTTTTACTTTCTCTTCCTCTTATTTTGCATTTTGTTGACTGACATTATTGCATTCATTCTGTGGCCTGTTTCGTGAATGCTTCCATTGAGTGAAATGGTACATTAAAGCTTAAAGGGAGTAACAGGAGGAACAGGAGGTCTGTGTTCAAACCAGAGATCATTTGTGCAATGCTTTAATCAGCTCAGCGAGCATTTTACACTGCCTGTTTAACACTCTAACCTGCCTGTCAAGAAATGAGGATTTCATTAAGTGGACTCGTTCCACCTTCTTGATATGTTGAGCCGGCTATTAAATCATGTGCACATCAGGGAAGTTCTAGAGGGGGAGTGAAGTCGCTTTCAAAGAATTTGCGAGAATTTAAATGCACAGCACCACAGTTTGGCAGAAAGCCGGATGTTAGCCCAACTCCATGGCGTTGATGTTTCTGAGTTAATAGCAGGACCTCCTCGTGAATATTTGGCATATTGCTAAAATGCTAACAAAAGGTTGTTCTGAGAAGAGAAAGCCAGTTACTCACGGAGGTTGTAAGCAGTGAGTAAAAGTTTTGGAGAAAGAGGTTACTGATGAAATCACCAATGACCCCAGGTAAATTACCGGGCCATTTCAGTCAGCAATTTTTTGACTGTGCAGTGACTCACGTTGCAGTTTCCTGCCCTACGGAGGCATGCAGAGCAACAGTCAGAAACACTTTCACCAAACAGCGCTCCTCTGTGCAAAACTATGGTCAGCTTGTCCCCTGTTTTCGCTGCCTCTTGGGGGGATGTACAACGGTAACACAAACTGGCAGATAAGTCTCAACAGTTTAGAATTTGCCACAATAATGATCGCCTCGGCCTCCCTGCTATTCGGCCTCGGTAAGCAGAGAAAAAAATAAAACATAAAACATGCAACCTTATACAAACCACAGCCTATTTTAAAACTCGTCTTGTCAACTTTTTTGTGCATGCTTAAGATTTTTCCCCCTCCACACCATTATTAAGTACGAGCTATTGTTGGGTACTCAGTGTGATATGCTCAGGCCTTATTACTATAGGGATACAGTTGTGTTTTTCCCCGTGACAACAGGCTACAGAAAACAGACATGTAGGTTTAAGAGACACTGCCAGAACTGAAGTTATGTGTGTGTGAATGTTGTGAGAAGAGGCCTGTGTTTGGACAGAGGCATCCTGCACTGTCAGAATGGAGCAGGTTTCAGCATCAGAAAACAAGAGAGAAACCAGTCCACTCTTAATATCACTCGAGTTATTCACAACCTGTTTACATTTTTTCATGACGGATGGGGAACGCTGAAAGCTTCTCTCACTGTGACGTGACATCATGCAACATCATGTGACATTCAGACATGTGAGTGGTTCTTACTCACTAGTAATATGTGTGCAACACATGCACTCAACTGAGTTATTTCCAATGTAAAAAAAGTCAGTCAGTCAGTCTTTCATATGATGACTGTAAATTGTCAGATTTTGTCTAACGCCATTTTTCCAATTTTGCTGTGTTACACTGATTCTGATTTCTGTTTACTTTATGCACTTGTGGTATGGTGCTTTAGATAGACAACAAACGGACATTTAGGCGCAATCTACCGCATCTAGCAACTCATGCGTCACCAGAAACACTGTTCATGCCATCACATGAACAGTGTTTCTGCTGCTCCTGTATTTTTGAAACACTCCCAGAAATAGTCCCCTCTGGAGGCGCACTGATATTTTTCTTTCTAAAGCACCTCAAAGACAGACTATAAACCCCCCCTTTTCACTTTTTAACGCTATTATTTCAAAGCAATTATCATTAAGCTAAACACTGGCAGAAACAATCCCACCAACAAACCAGGAGCCTTCAAATTAAAAGCATTTATCAGGTTAATCGGTCTGTTCTACATTTTTAAAGTTCAGCATTCACAGACCAACAATAATTCTGTGCTGCAGAAGGCCGCAAAGGACGATTTTCAATTGACTTTGCACTACTACCCACCAATGACCTTTTTAATGATGCCCCAAAGAAATCCCTGCATGGATTGGTTTTAGCCCCAAGTTACGCACTTCTTTGGCTGTTTTTGCCAATACAAAAATACAAACTGGAAAAGAGATGATTCCCTGTCTTCACAGCTGTGAATGTGTAAAAGATTAAAAGTTCATTCGTAAAGTCAAGGACAAAGTTAGAAAAGACAGTCAGCGGTGATGATGGCAAAGAACAGAAAAAAGGAAAGCGTCGTCGGGCCATTAATCAGATGGCTGGTGCGCAGCGGGGTGCTAACCTCAGGGAGTGGCCATTTCTTAGCAACGCCATCCTGCAAACTCTAAAAGATGAGTCACTGCGGACTCGAGTAACGAAAAGGGCAAATAACATTCACACATGGTCTGGCAGAGCAGCACGACAGTCCTGGGTGAGACACAAACTTGGCTGCAGTCACTCAAAACTTTGATTCTGTTGGCAGTTTTTGTCTCGCAGGTGTCCTCTGTTCAGACGCATCTTTCACGCCGCGTGTTGCCCGACCGATACCTCTGTGCGGTCTTGCAGACACATCCGCACGTGCACGTGTGCGCACGTGAGCGTGACGCATGTTGTGACTCTACAGTATATCCCCGCTACAGGATGAGGCGGGCGGCCTGAAGGGAAGCCTGTGGAGCCTGCGACATTCCCTGTCATCCGACTGTCAGACGCTGCTCAGCTGTTGTCTGCCCCGCTTCATAACGGTCTGCGGAGCAATGTACCCTCCTGTCCCTTCTCAGCACATCCCGGTGACCTAGCCCGGGTCAGAGGTCATCTCAGAGCCCACGGCCAGCACCACAATGACCACTCTGAAAAAACAGAAAAAGTTTCCCTGTCTTTAACTTTGACTGAAGCACAGAGAAAAAACATCAGCTGATGCTTATTCGTTGTTAATGCAGAAGCAAAAAGTGAGAAGGTTGCAGATGTTCTCGCACGATTGCTAAAATGTGCTTTGTTTCATCAATGCATCATTTAAAAAAAAAAACTCACAGTGGCTCTTTATGCAGAAATCAGCTTTAACACAGAGAGTTTTTCATGCTCTTCAAAGTAGATTCAGTCTCCACTGTAATCTGCAACACTTTGAACTTACTCAACAAAGTCAAATGAATTTGAAAGCTGTCAGGTCCAGTGTGAACACATTTTCAGTGCTGAAATAGTGCAAGAAGCTGCTGTAAGAGCTTTGGCCTCATTTTGTATCTTTTTTTTCTTCTGCGCATCTGACAAGTGAAGAAAGCAGAAGAGACCAACAAAACGCTAAAGCTGCACAAAGATGCACATGAAGAAGGCAACAAGGTGTTTAAAAATACTTCATCACCATATGAATAGCTGAAAGAACATCTCTATCAAAAACAAGCAGGGGAAATGTGTAAAAAATATGTTTGTGTAAAACAGAAAAAAATGTAGATTCAGCAAATGAGACGGTTGTGTTTCATTTTCAAATAATTGACAATCTATGAAAATAACTGAAGTTGGGACAAATAATGGAAATCATATCATTATGCAACACAGGTGACAGCACTCAAGGTTGGTGCAGAAATCATAAACAAGAGTCGACAGCCATGCGAGTGGTTCTGAGAGGATCTACCGTGAAGCTTTGAAATGCTAATGTAAGCATGTTGACAAAGCCAATGCTAACATGCTTCATGTTATCAAGCTTGCATTGTGTGTAAGTATGTGTCCTCTGGTGTGTTAGCATGATAAAACTACCTGTGTGTGGCATTAACATAACACCCAACGAAGACTGAGAGACGTGCTTCTTATGAAAAGGCAAAAATGGCACTTTAATGTTCCTGGATGCTGAGGTAAAGTGTTCTAGCACTTCACCAGGGAGCCTTTTTGGTCCTTTGCAACATCGAAATGATTCATATGGCAGCAAAAGAGACTTTTCTTTTGAAAAACACTAGAATCAAACTACAGTGCTATAACAGGAAACCTCAGAGGATCTTTGGAAGTCATCTTCAGTGTCTCATCAGAGTTTGTGGGACATTTTTAAGGCTCCCTTCCTGCAAGAACAAAGATATTTCAGAGTAATGTAAAGTGGTGAAAACCAACCTAAGAGCACTCGCATTAAACACTGTTTTGCATCACTACCCACAGTGTAACAACAATACACCCAGAAACAGCCAAGGAAGGCTCACGGTGGTAATAATAGTACAGTGAAATCTTTATCTGGACCAAAATTTATGCCATCTGACAGCAAACACTACCCGGCCACTTTATTAACTACTCCTGCACCATGTGATACAATCCAACACAACAGCACAGCCGTGAATTCTGCTTTTATGAAGCTTATATTTTTTCCAGCGTTTGTTGACACTGACTGCAAGGTAATAATTCTACTTTATTTTCTTACTGAGGACGTGGTGGGTGGTGGCGAACTGGAGCAGATTATACTCACAGCTGTTTCCAATGTGTGTTACAGGACTGACCAAAACGCTACCATAAGAGAAAGAGAGCGAGACAAAAGGAAAAGAAAGAAAAATCTCATTTTGACGCATCTCTGGTGGGTGTCGGGAAATGTTGTGGAGAACTGAAGAGTCAAAGTGTATATAAGCATATGTATCACAAAGAGATTCTTATTGAAACCAAAGATGTAGCATTAGTAATAGAGCACACAGTTTAAGCCTTTAACATCCTACTGATCCAGACTGCTTTTGGTCAAAGGGCAGAGCACACAGTGACCCTGTCACTGTGAAATAAGGGAATTGCAGCATGAACTCATAGTACAGAAAATCTGGAAAAATGACCTGAAGGGACTGTAAATTTTGTTCTTAAAAGATCAATATTCACGGACAAGTTGAAGCAAATCTCGACATTGTCTTTGTAAAGGCTAAATTATTTACATAGCTGCTGCACTGGATCTCCTCAGTTTCTGGTGACGTGAACGTTGATTGATTGTCTTCAAATTATCCCAAAGTCCCAAATCATTTTTCCCCCACTGTGATCATTTGTGCAGCTACTTGCATTAATCATCTCAGGGCAGTGTTTACCAGTTCCTGAGTGCAGCCACTTCATACAGCAGTGTGAGTGTCAGATCAGCGGTGGACACTCGGCTGCTAATCCACAGTGCAGGTTAGAGACACAAGTGAGTCAGAGAGAGACTACATCAAAGATGGGGCTGCGAATAAAACCGCGTCCTGCGGTGGCCTTAATCCTTCAACACCTGCGATTTGAAGCACACTCCTTTGATGTTGCTGGTTCAGCTGGAGAGAAAGAGACTTGATAGGCAGTGAGACAGGGGGAGAAATGGGTTGATAATAGGCTGCTCATCTACCGCAGGGTTAACCTGAATGCAAGTCAGAGGTGACAGATAGGTAAGGACAGCAAATGAACCCCTCTATCAGTCCTCAATGATATACCTCCAGTAAGGTTTACTGCTCCATCTCGCTGATAAAGTGCAGCACGAGACTGCTGACTGGATATTGCCTGCATGTCTGGAAGCAGTAAATATATAAAATTCAAAGCCGGCAACAATTTATACAGACGTGAGCTTGTCTGGGTGCTCTGGACATCATTTCAGACACATTCCTCCCTGATCCAGAAATACATGCAGTTCTCTTCTTCAAAACATCCATGTGACTGAAGCCCCATCTTTGCAGGGAAGTCATTAGGATTCATGCTTTTTGCTCTTATGCTATTATTTCTCTGTGATGTTTCATTACGTTCATTATTTATGCTTTCCAGTGAATGTGCCTCATTAAAGACGAGTGAGTGTACCCGCTGTCATTTCCCCACGGATTCCCTCCGCTCGACCAAAACTGTCCAATTAAAACATACGTGTCTCCGTTTGGATACTGTCACTTCCTTTAAAGCACAGCAGGAGTGTAAAGACCAAAGGAGGGCAGGAAAAGATAGAACAGTGACTGAGAAAGTCCACAAGTCTTTCAGAGGAATCTCACACCACACCGTGAGGGGTTTCCATCAACTGCACCCCTGATCAAGTCCTTCATACTCTCCAATCACATTTTCTCCACTGTCCTTCTGAGCTCTCTCACAGTGCAATGGTTCACCCGCTACCTGTTGAAATCCCCTCCAGGCCCCTCTTAAGCTCTGCCACTTTCTTTCATAAACCCTAGCCCATAAAATAGAAACAAAGTGACTAGATTTTCATTTCACCTTTATTGTTAACCCTGATATTCTCTTCCAGACTAAAAGGCCCCTCCAAATGACCTCTGCCTCTGGATTAGTGGGTCTGGCTCTGTTGTGGCCAGGAAGTGGGGCTGTCTCTCCTGCTCTCCGTTTCCGTAGCTACATGTTTTCTTTCACATGATTGTACAAATTTGTTGTGCACAACCGCGGAGTCAGATTACGATACCACCTCAAAACACGCCGCGCTGTGACAGGAGGAACACTCCCGCAGACCGCCAGGCCGCCTCGTGATGATACTGCAGCAGTGCAAACAGGAGAGAAGCTGAAGGTTAAATATTGATATTGTCATACAATTATCACCTTATATCAATTGCAGTGTTGGTATGAAATCCTCTATGTTTGGATCATTACACCCCTATACCCCTATAAAACCTGTTGGCGAGCTGTTTTTGTGTTTTCAAGTCAACCAAATCTGGAACATATGATGAACAACACATATAGAAAGCTTTTCTCAGGCAATGACAACAGATAAGGTGCTGCAGCTAATCTGCAGTCTGCAGGTATTTGTTGACAAAATTTATACCATCCTCACAATACAAACTTGATGTGGATTCAGGCCCTCAGTGACAAATTTTCCCATCGATTTTGGGGACCAGACTGATGCTTAGTTCATCAAGAAACTGCCTGAAAAATCGAAATCCAAATCTGCAGCCCTGAGGCTTGACGGCAAATGATAGACAAACAATGGTAATATAATACAATAATCTAGGCTACCACACAATGGAGCGATATCATAAGGGACAGACAAGCCACAGACGAGCCAGAGGCAGCCGGTTCTGCCACTGCGGGATATTTTCTGTGTCCAGCAAAAGCAAAGCTGAAAGGACAAAATCAGCACAAGTAACAATGGACAGGAAGAGGACGGATCCTGTAGATTTTACATAACGGAGATGATGAGAATAATTCCTGGACAACAGAGGACGCACAAACATACAAAAGGCCAAAGTCAAAACAAAGAGCAAGACACATAAAATGCGGCAGTCGCATGAGCACACAGTGATACAACCCCAATGTTAACATTGGACTACAGCTACAGCCTGTAATTGTTCTTTAAATCAAAATGTAATGACCTCATTTATTGCTACATTAACGTTTTGTGTGTAAGTGGTCATCATCCTGAGGACACGTCTTCTGTGTGCATGCTTTGTCTGATGCACAATCCCCATCAACTCAAAGTCATTAAATCTATTGTCTCATACAACAAAGACAAACACAAATTGTCAGGAATTTTCTGTCAGTGCACCAATCAATGGACTGAGCAGGTTTAGGAAACTGTTTCATTAGGACAGCAATAATTAATTTCTCCACTGCTCAATCTCAAGACAAGACAAATAAATAAGAACATCCTTTGGCTCCCCCCCCCACAAATGATTTCCACACAGAGTCAAATCCATATTCCACTAATCTGATGGAGTACACTGTGAAAGACAAACAGCAGGACAAAGAACAGTGATGATTCTCATTCGGTACTTCATTAAACATGACTCCTGCTGATTAGATCAATAGACAGGATGGAATTCATCTCTTTTCTGTCTTCTCCTGTTAAACCTCACTGCGTGTACCACCAACCAAAGCCATCCTCCTCAGCGCTACACCGAGAACCGAGCGTGCTAAGGGGGGTTGGGGGAAAAGAAACTGGGTGTGGTTTCACTGTTGTCATGGCAACAGACTTACCACTGCTTTGAACCACCTCCACCACTCAGCGATCGGCATGGAGGAACTCTGGGCGCCAATAACGTGTAGACAACCTGCGGTTCATTTTATTTGTGAAACATCAGCTATGTTGTGCCGACGTAGACAGTTTGTTTACCCCTTTGTGAACGCAGGTCACACCTGACAGGAAAGAGCTGAGCAGCTGATCATGGACGTACAGGAGCTCAGGGGTTCGCGATACAGAGCTGGTGTGCAGACCCCTGTAATAGCTTAGGATAAAAACCTATCCAATGTGACAGAGTGATGGCCTCCCTGGCTGCACGGAGTTCAAACAAGCATCGCCCATCACTTATACCTGCATCAATGTGGCAATAGTGCTGTGCAGCAATCTCTCCCTTAATAGGCTGCCACTGTTATAAAACACAAGGTTACATGGCATTATTGGGCTTTGTACATGGAGTCATTGGGTTCTTTCTGTGGTCATGTGACGCAGCGAGTGGCTGACCTGCAGACAACCCCAATGGGGATGTTATAGAACATGATGCGAAGGAGCTTGTGCCTACATGCAACTAAAATTCAGTGTTAGATAAGTGTGTAGATCTGCAAGCTGGACAAACCCTCCATCACGTGGAGAATAGGATGGAAGTGAAATAGATTTCTACAATATATGAATGTGAAATCCCATCATGTGCTTTTTTCCACAAAAAATACTTCAAATATTTCTGTTCACTGTCCAGCAGAATATGTCTCAGAATACAAAACACTTATTTCACTGGTCTTTTAGTCAGATGAGAGCCTAATATGCAGTTTCATTAAATAAAAGCTTGATACGGACAGTTTTCCTACTTTAATATCACCC
>JAUESF010000001.1:15779914-15790832 GCA_032274765.1 Malacoctenus tetranemus | reverse complement strand
AGTCAGATGAGAGCCTAATATGCAGTTTCATTAAATAAAAGCTTGATACGGACAGTTTTCCTACTTTAATATCACCCAGAAAATGTTGCATTTAGGAGATTGCCTCACTTACTTCCTGTGCACTCAGAGTTATTCTGGTGCATGCAGCTGCATGAATAGTGACAAGACTATAAGTCACAACTGTTTGATCAATACATGAGCTCAAATTTAATTATATCACCAGAGTGAAATGTTAAAAGCCACATAATGTGGACTTTGGCTTAATGTTCAACTGTATAATACGTTGCAAATGTTACCACCTGGTGGTGAAGTAATGAACTGCAGAGACCAAAAAAAAAGATGTGCAACTGAAGGAAAATTAGAGTGACACTGACTTTTGCTGCCTTCATCTTCCTCAAACTCGATCCCATCTCAGGGGCTTCTTAAGATTCAGAGGGTGATTATTAGGACCTCTATCAAAAGAACAGATGTTGGGTAAATGGGGTAAATGCTTTATTGTGCAGATTGCTACGACGACATATCAGAAACGTACTGATACTTATGTGCCTGTCTGAAAATAACAACAATTCAGGGAGATTCCACTAACAAATGTCTCCTGAGTTTCAAACAGACCAAATGTCTGTCTGAGCAGCTCGATAACAAACATTTCCAAATGGAGTAACTTTCAATAAGGAGTGTACACATACTGCATCACTGGTGACAGAAGTTGCGACTCATGTGACCTACTTTGTTACAAAAACTTTACCACGCCTGTGTTTTAAACTTGCAAAAGATTTTAGTCATAGCTAAACAAAAGAAAAATATTTTCAGTGAGATACTTCATGGCCTTTTCACAAGATGATTTTTTACCATATATGTTGTGTTAAAAGTCTGATTTGAGACATCAAACAAATTTAGGTACAGTTTGGTGGTGGAGGGATTTTTTTTCACTTTGCACTTTGCAAATATGATCAAATCAAATCACTTTTGTTTAGTTTATTCTTTGTGTAATTTTAAGCATTTAAAAAGGAAAAAGCTCCAAGGTTTTCTCTGTTTCATCTCTCCCACACATCATGTGTCAAGCAGGAGCCACGTCACCCTTCATTGAAAGTCTGGCATTGTGTCATCCAGCAAAACAGGCATGGATGCTTGTGTGGACTTGAGGTAAAACCTGTTGGTTGGCAAAAGGAAAAGCCTGACGTGTGTTTCAGTTGGACCAGTCTTGCCCTCACTGTGCCAGACTCAGGTATCCCTGAATCATCACTCATTTGGTTGTAGCCCAACAATGTTTCAACTTGACATGGTAAAACCTGTCAAGCCAGTGCAGGGCACTCCCTGCCACGTAGCATCAAATGCCTTGATGGAGTAACAATAACTTCAAGTAAGTCATTCACAAAGTCAGAATACAAATGTGTGTATTTGACCACAAAAAGAAGACAGTCAGATATTTAGGATGAGGAGTAAAACTTATCTAAGAAGCACAGGCCAAGACCAGCTCTCTTCGCCATCTTAGTCCAACAAGAGCAACACCATTCAAGACTCACCTCAGAGAGTAAGATGTTTGTTGGTTGACGTCCATGTTATTCAGACACCGGTTTACTCTTCTCTTTGCTGCCCTTCATCCATTGGGCAGCTGGCCGAGAAGGTCTCACTAAGAAAATCAGTGAGAGGAAGTTATAAAATTAATGATTTCACAAATGCATCTCATGTTGTAGCATCAAAGCATCTTCCATTTGTTCCTACATAGTTTGGATTGTTTGTATTTGGAAGTATTTTGCACAAGGCAGTGCTGACCAGTATAATCAAGAATGTTTATATCACAGCGTTTTTTCTGAACTCATTCGGTTCCACAGTAAATTACTGTGTACTATGTTTGTTTGTAAGCGGCTCTTGCTGCGCTCTGCAAACTGAAACGTGTCTGTAGTAAATGGATGTCAAGAGTGGTATATCTTGAGGTTTCATTATCCTTGACATAAGTAGGTAGTGAATTTAAACATTTCATGGTAATGAGGCAAGAGTAGAGAGGCTTTAATACAATTTCACTGATGTTCAATGGAGGAGAGTCCAGTGAAAGAAACTCTATGTTGCTCAAGTTCAAGTGACTGTTCAGACAAAGCACACAAAGTCAGAGGTTGGTGTTTCCCCTGGTAAATGTCAGCAAACCCAGTAGGACATTACCGCAACAGTTTCAGGGTATAACTCAGCACGTGTTTCCACATGCTACACCAAAATATGCTAGCAACACCATTGCAGAGGGTTGTGTTTACATCGGATATAGCATATCCAAAGTACATTGATGTAACACAAGGGCTCCTCCTTTAGACTCAAGGACCTCTGTGTTATTTATGCTTTTGCTCAAGGTTGTGTTTATTTTCACCACTCAATATGCACCTGCTGAATGCTAACCGCTACAAAGCGGCCCCTCAAACACATTCCTGCCACTTAGTGGGCCCAACATTGTGCACAGTGGGCTACATTGAAAACTTCATATCACAAATTTACAAACAAGTATATTATGAACTGGTAAACTGCCTAGAACAACAAGTTGTTTTTACCCTGTAAAATACAAAAGTATGAAGTTGCATGTGGAATCAAAGCACAAAGATAAACGAAGGCTATGACAGAAAAATGCATAAATTTTAATAAAGTGTTTTTATCCTAAGTGTCATGTAATGGAAGTGAATGTCACCCTACCTTTGATGAACGGTCCTCTTTTGGAAAGTTTCTGTGGCTGAAAACAACTTTTTGAAGTTCCTTGGCATGTGGCATTTAATTGTACGACAAATCAATCAAATACCTTTTTCAATATGAAAAGTTCAACAAAATAAGCAGTGACATATAAACCTTGAAAGTAGTTTAGCAACTGAAAACAGTCCACTCAAATATTTGCTTGCTTGTGGTCCCTGAATGCAGCAAACGGTTCAGGTGAGGTTTCATCAGTATGATGAGACGTTCGTTTGTATTAGCTTGGAGCTGCAAACCCTCCTCTGTAACAGAGCAGCAATGTTTCAGTCTAAAACAGCCTGGTTTTCCAACAGTGTGAGACAGAAATATATCAACTTCTGGAGTAAGTGTACTGTTTTTCTTTTTGTCAACAAGACGCACCTTAATCTTAATGTGTTCTTATTTTATTCGATCTCATCTCATTCACAAACTCATAAAATGCTAAATCCAGATGTTAAGCTAGCATTTTTAATCGAAGGAGCAATCTTCCCTCAGCTTGAATAGACTCACTATGTCCCATTGAAACTGAGCTGTCAGGGTCCGACACTTGAAGTTAGTTTATTGTATTATATGTATTTGTAATGTTTTAAGTTTCATTTTGTGCAAAAACCATATTAAATTATTATTTTACTCATGCTAGACAGCTTCAAATCTAGTAGATCCTTTATTTATTTATTTTTTTTAACAAAAGGATCTCAAAGTTCCCATTACTGGGCAGACCATATTCTTCTCAGGCAGAATCAGTATCATCTCCAAAAGTTAGGTTTTTTTTAAACCCTATGATAAATGTCCATAAATCAAGAATTAGAAAGTTGAAATGTAAAGTTTATAGTGTGATATTTTCACTATATAGTGTGATACTTTCACTTTGAATAAGAGCAAGATATGTTAGGAAATTATTGAAAGGTTACAGAAATTTGCAGTACCTGCAAAAAAAGTTGTTTTCTTGTTGTTATTCAGGGAGAAATACATATGATAGAGTCTGAACAGATCTGCACGAGTCTAGAGTTTTCTTACTTAAACTGTTAAAGAAAAAAAAAGATTAGGATGGGCTTTAAACTGAAGAATGACGTACTCATACCCTCACAAACAGTATTGGAGGGTGGAACTGTTGCCTGCTGGAGGACAGCAGATTACCTTTTCAGTGAGGATGCGACGTGTCCTGATACTCTGGGGTGAGACTGACCAAATCATCTTCAAACAACAGTGAGTTTCTTTAAACTTGCCTCTCCACACTAACCAGTTGTGTTTTTCAGGATATTCGAGAGCAAAGACTTCCTGTGGAACAAGTTGACGGTTTTTCACAGCATGTTTCTGTCCACCTGTGACATGCGACAGAGTGTAATGTCTGTGTGCATCGGTCACTACGTGCTGCCTCCGGCTTCTGTGCAGGACGGTGAGAATTGCTGTGTGTCTTGTCGGTCTGATTAAAGTCACACCCACACACTGAAGTTAGAGGAGGAAAGATGATCGGACTGAAAACAGGGAAAGAAGTTTTTGGCCTCACAAAGAATTAAGTCTTTCATTTATTCATTTATTTTTCGTCTGTTTCATATAACAAAATTCTGAATATCACTGTAGAGGTGAGAAACGTTGTCGGGAGGCTGATTTGGGAGTGTGAAGACAAACAGTCACTGGCACATGTGAGTCCTCCAGACGTCAGAGGTTACTCAAACATTACCTACTCTAAACTGTGTTTTGTTATTTTGACAGGACTCCCGGGACAGTTCTCATTTGACGACAGGAAGCGAATCCAGTGAAGAAGAATGGAGCAGGACTCAGTACAATGACTTTACTCTTTAAATTCTTTTAAGTGTCATCTTGATAAACTGTCCAGTAAACTAATGAAGCGTCTCTTTGTCTGAGACAGATCTGAACTCTGTGACACAGACTCATCAGATTGTGACATTCCTCTCTGTGATAATTCACTGAAGTA
Source organism: Malacoctenus tetranemus (assembly GCA_032274765.1). Lineage (NCBI taxonomy): Eukaryota > Metazoa > Chordata > Actinopteri > Blenniiformes > Labrisomidae > Malacoctenus > Malacoctenus tetranemus. The sequence continues at coordinate 15,786,193 of JAUESF010000001.1, read as the reverse complement.
CTCAACTGGCAGTTTCCTTCAAGGTGAAGGTTTTTAATGAGGGACATTTTTTATTTAATAAGGGGGTCATTCAAAGTTGCGGGGGGGAAAATAACTCAAGCACCTGCAGATTAACCATCTCCTTGGGTGTTAAATGGGTTGACTTTAAGTATTTTTTTGCCTCTGTCTTCGTGCAGGATACATCCACATGGATAACCTGCAGAAATACGCTGGTCCTCTGACGGACTTCCATCTGAGATGTGTTCGCTGCTCTTGTTGTAAAGTTCTGTGCTGCTCTTCGCATCAGACAGAAGCCAAAACAGTTGTTCTGAGACACAGATGAGCACATCAAAGAGAAGAAACATTGAGCTGAAGTGGTGCCGGTTCATACCGAAATGTTTCAGACTAACTGCAATCAACTCAGTTGTTATGTTTGTTAAACTTTTTTAGCACTTCCAACCTGTACCAGTGTAGTTATTCAATTCAGCACTGACATATCACAAATGAACACGGGAAGTTTTCCCTAAAATAAATACTAGAAAATAAATAGTAGCAGTTGGGTTTTTATGCTACCTGTATTCCAGCATGAAATAACAGTAGTAATTTTGCAGTCCTGCCTTTTTTCACTGACTTCCTGTTTCATCTGTACTAGTTGATGACTCACTATTTTTCTCTCTGGATTGTGTGATGTTGACACCTGTATTAGACTCACGACAGAATCAGAATAAATATTGAAGTTGACTTTTTGCTTTGAGAGTAAAACTGTTTATTTGGGCAGTAGCACCAGACACAAACGGTGCGGTGAAACTTCGAAGATTGACCTCGATGTGAACATTATAACTCAGCATACTGGAGGCAGGAACGAGAAGAAAACACTTGTAATTGCGGGTAAATGTGAAGCCTAAAACAAGAAAAGCAAGAGCGGCCTGTGTAGGAGACGTGTAATATGCGCGTCGTCGTCCACCCCTGCGGAGTGAGCTGCTCCGCCGCCGCTCCACCAATCAGCGGCATTGTTGTGGTTCCAGCCTCCGCCGTGAACTCACCAAGCAGCAGCAGCCTGCTGTAACCTGCTGGCCGGACTTTGAACGGGCTCTCTCCTTGTCAGCGTGGTGAGTCTGCGTGTGTACGCCTTTGCGGTGCTCGGTGTGTCTGCTTCAGCCATGGCGCAGGAGAATCTGTCGGTGGTGCTGCGCTCCAAGGGAGACCTCCGGCTGGTACGACGCTGCCGCGTAACGCTGAACGTTGACTAGCTTCCCGGTGCGAATAAAGCTGACCGTAGCCTTTTGTCCATTCTGTTCACAGGAGAACCGCCCGGTACCGGAGCCGGGACCTAACGGTAACTGCATGCTTGTAACAGGATAAAACAGTGTGTAATGCAATTAAAAAAACAACCTTCTTCCAGACACTTTTACTTGTTTTATTAAAATCGAGTTAGTACTTTTCCGTAATTGTTTGAGTTATTTTGAAGGGTTAAATACAGCCATTAAATACTCCTTCATTCAATTCAACAGAAAACATGCTTTTGGGGGTGTTACTCGTAATAATTACATTCCAGTATTAACATTAGTTGAATCCTGACGGATATAATGTGATGAGTTAGCATACATTTTTTTATTCTATATAGTACACCAAGTGTTGTTGATACCAATTTTGGAGATAATTGTGAGGTTAACTGTATTTTCCGGTTTCTAGAACATTATTTTTGAGAAATCTATTTTTAAAAGTAGGAACACATTGTTTCTTTTAGTGAGATTTAGGGAAAAAATGTAAAGGCTAATTTTCCATTTCACGAACAATGGCAGTTGATATTTTGCTCATTCTTTTGTGTCCGTGAAACGATTAAAGGAGCCCGTGGCCCTCAGGAGACTGTTTTTCAGTCTGTGCCCTTGCTGTGTCTCACCCCGTCTTCTGCACTGTGATTTCAGATGTTGTGCTCCAGATGCACTCTGTGGGGATCTGCGGCTCAGATGTGCACTACTGGCAGCACGGGCGGATCGGAGACTTCGTGGTCACCAAACCGATGGTCCTGGGACACGAGGCGTCCGGGCGGGTGGTAAAAGTCGGCTCAGCGGTCAAACACTTGAAAGAGGGTGAGTGGTCAATTATTATCAGAGCTGAGGCAGCGTCCCACACATTTTGGTCTGCAGAAGTCTGGAGAGGTTTTAAAGGTACCTTACATTTATAGCTGCATCTATTTTTCTGAAATGTTAGCTTATTCTTCAGTTGTCAATTATACATCAACATAACATGTCATTGAAAACACAGTTCATCATTTTGAGGCCCCGAACAGCCTGGGAAATAATAGATCACAATAGATCAAGCGGGTGTGATTATGACATTTTGTTTCCCAGGTGACAGAGTGGCTATCGAGCCCGGCGTGCCTCGCGAGATGGATGAATTCTTCAAAAACGGACGGTACAACTTGTCACCAACCATCTTCTTCTGTGCCACGCCCCCTGATGACGGCAACCTGTGCCGATACTACAGACACAGTGCCAACTTCTGTTACAAGTAACCGCTTTCAAAGATTGCGTCGTTTCTGCACCACAGATTTCCCCACAGCTGTCTCAATTTATCCTCTCTGTCTAAAAACCCCGGCCTCACCTCCATACACAACCTTTCAACTCTCGACTCTCAGGCTGCCTGACAATGTTACGTTTGAGGAGGGCGCTCTGATCGAACCTCTCTCGGTGGGGATCCACGCCTGCCGCAGGGCCGGCGTGACTCTTGGCAGCACTGTGCTCGTCTGCGGTGCAGGTAAAAATAGGCTCAAGCTCACTAACTTATCAGTGTAGTAATGCAAAGAGCATTAAAGTCAAATGAAAGACTCCAGAGTTTAAATAGTTAGCCAATGCAAGTGAGATGTGGTGGACCCACCATGGTTGTAGTCCTGAATGTGAAATTCATGCTGACTACAAGTTGAAGAGAGGGACAACCAGTGAACCTAATAATGCAAGCGAGTTAATATTTAACTAACTCGCAATGCTCTGGAAACCTAATGACTGTCAGTCTGATGCAATCGCAAAACACGATCTTTCTTGATAAGGATCAAGTTGTGTAACAGCATGTTGTGGTTGTCTCTTGACAGGACCCATCGGGTTGGTCTGTTTGCTAGTGGCCAAGGCGATGGGTGCATCGCAGGTCATCATCACTGGTAACATGCCGTTTATACACCGCTGATGTTCACTGAAACAACTCCAGCCCCCTCACGATGTTTGCTTCTGTCCACTCTCCTCTGCTGTGCTCAGATCTGTCTGCACAGCGTCTGCAGGTGGCCAACGAGCTCGGCGCAGACTTCCACTTGAAAGTGACCAAGGCAGATGGACCTCAGCAGCTGGCCAAGAGGGTGGAGGACACGCTCGGAGCTCAACCGAACATCACCATCGAATGCACCGGTGCCGAGAGCTGCATCCAAACAGCTATCTATGTATGTGAATACCTGAAGACAGTTCAAAGCTCAATATTCAGGAATAATCCCGAATCTGTGACTGCCCGAGCCTCACATGTGTTGCAGCCTGATAGGACTCAGTCCAGACAGTAGACATCCTGAGAGACAATCAATCAAAGACTCCTTTGGACTGTTTAGAATCAGGTTAGTTTTTTTAGAGTCTGGTGGAGGCACTGGGAAAACATGCTATGCCTGGAGGTTCAAACCAGGGATCTTTTTGGTGTGTGGTTCCTTCATTAACCCTTGATTACAAAAAGATAAGCAAAAGTTCTTTTTACAAGGTGATGTGTCACAATCAAAGTCAGTCATACCAATGGGTTTTTTCTGCTGAGTTGCAAAATGTTCCACAGAATAATAATTTCTCTCCCGACCAGGCAACACATTCAGGAGGTGTTGTGGTGCTGGTGGGTCTCGGTGCAGATATGGTCAAGGTGCCTCTGGTTAATGCTGCTGTAAGAGAGGTGGACATTCGAGGGGTCTTTCGCTACTGCAACACGTAAGAAAATGTCCACCTGGACTCTTTCCATTCGATAAAAAGGTGTTTCAAACACAAGCTGGGAGCAATAAAAGCCATAAACTGACACATTCTGTGTTAATCAGGTCAGACAATAAACTCCTGGACTCATGGCTCTTTTATGTCTCTGTGTGGCAGCTGGCCGATGGCGATCGCCATGCTGGCGTCTGGAAAAGTGAACGTGAAGCCCCTGGTGACCCACCGTTTCCCCCTGGAGGAGGCGAACGCAGCCTTTGAGACCACGCGTCAGGGCCTGGGGATCAAGGTCATGTTAAAGTGTGACAAGAATGATCAGAACCCCTGAAGTGACCCCGACGTAAAGCCAAACAAAGCAGCTGAGGGCAACACGGTGTGACGGTCGCAAACTGGACGTTGAACTCAAAAAAAGATAACAGGGCGAGTTTAACGAAGCGCACTGATCCCAAGTCTGACTGCTGTAGTGCCTGTAGGTCCACACAGAATCCTCACTTGATGTATGAAAATTAACTCAGGATTATTTTTGTATGAAACACTTCATTGGACTTGTGATGTAGTTGATTTTATGTAATTCTAAATTAATGTCTAAGCACTGTAACATAGTGAAGAGCCTTGAATTAAAGCACTGTGATTGCAAAAACATGCCAACACTGTGAAATACTGTCGTGCAGTTCCTGCAATAACAATCTTTGGGCATCAGGGGGCACTAGAGGCTCAATCTAATGTTTTTGACAGAAAAATGTACCAGAAATAAGCCATATCATTGTTTTTCTGTGTAATGCTACAAAAAAACAAAGCTGCAGTTGCTTTTTGATACAAACTGATGGAATTGTGCCGAAGATTGAATTGTTCAGAAAAAGCAGATGAATTTATTCTATGAAATGACACTAAGAAAGGGGGGAGGGGTGCCCCGCCCTGCCAGGCCCCTAAACCATGGGGACACAGGCCAAAGGACAATACCTGAAGCTGTCACATGGCTGGTTTGTAGAGGTCACTAACAGAGAAAATTAATGTCAAAATGAAGGCAAATAATTCAATCATTACCTTTATTCAAGGTTGGCTGTAATTTATCAATAGTGACATACTTCTCTCTCTTATATTCAGAATAAAAAGGTCTTTAGATTGTGACAAATCTTTTTTTTGGTTTAGACTGATTGCTACATATGTATAAAATTCAAACCATGTATTACCATCCAGTGAAGTGTCACACAAGAGCACCAGACTGATGGAAAAAAAATCCACTCGAGTTTATTTCAGCTTTTATTATCTCGCCACACTGACATGATACTACTTCACAAGGCATGCACACAGATAATGTTCATACGGTTAAAATTCACTACAATGCATGGTCAAACCGTTACTCTGTGGTAAGGCTTTTTTTTTTCTCTGTCACAGTGTGTGATTCACAGTTCTCTCGTTCCCACTCAGGACTGAAGGCCGACATACAGCTGGGAAGATGTTTGAAGTGACTAAACCTGTGTGTTTTTGTTTTGTTTGCTTCTTCAACATGAGCACAATACTAGACAAGTTTCTCTTTATGTACAGACATTCTAATACTGCTGATGGCAATGAGACAGCTCGCACGACACAGTTACATTCACGATCCACTCATAGTACTCATGAGTTTCAGTCCAAACACTAAAGATGAACGTACAAGGGGAGCAGCACACGAAAAGAAAACGTCCTTTTTCATACTTGTGACTCGATATCAAAAGCATAACTAATGCATGTTAATAGTTGCTTGTTATTTATATGTGTGTGAGTGTTTGTACATATTTAGAAAAGACCTAGCTTGCCATACAGAGGTTGAAGTCGTGTATTGCCTTAAAATGCCGTAAAATCAAAAAGATATGGCGTTTCTCCCATAAACCCTTGTGTGAAAGCATTGGCTTGATTCACATGTACAATATATCAACTGAGCATATTTAAACCCGATGTTTCAAGCACGTAACTCAACTCCTCTTCTCGATGGCAGCGACTGAGTTCTCTGGCGTTTGCGTGTTGCCGCCATCATGGCAGTCTGCTTTAAATTCAACAGCAAGAGTCAGGAGTTATTTACAGAGCAGCCGTGACCCCTCCCCTCCCCTCCCCACTGCATCCAGTTACAATATTAGCAAAATATGTATTTACATGGGAAATAAATTAACAGAGAGGGAAATGAAACTATACAAGTATAGTAGAAGTATAATATTGCATTACATGAATATAAAAAATAAATTGTGACACATTCACACAATCAGTCTGTCCACACTATCTCATGACAGGAAAGCACAGACAGGACAAATAAATAACACACACACACACACACACACACACACACACACACACACACACACACACACACACACACACACACACACAC
>JAUESF010000001.1:15712031-15722276 GCA_032274765.1 Malacoctenus tetranemus | reverse complement strand
TTGTGCCACGGTGACCAGAGGAAAGGAGTCTCCGAAGTGGGATCAACTCCTGCACCCTGTGACCCTGAGTTGTAAGAAACATAATATGGAAGATGAATAGATTGAACTGCTTTTGTTTTGCTATTGAGATCACAAATGCAGCTCTCAAAACCTGCTTATTTTTTGCTGATAAAAGGTTTATCACTGCCATCACTGGCGCTGAGCTATCTATGATGAGTGAATGTAGAAAGCAGCTCTCCGCTCGGCCTCCACTGAGTGATGTGCAACGCTAGAGACCGCCAGTGAGCCGCGCTACGCGCTCGTCTCCGAGCGAACGTGAACGGTGAATAAATGCACCTTATCGACTGTATGGGCCTATTGGGTGTAATGGTATGATGGTAATAATGAGAGCGCGCTGGATGCTCGTGACACTGACACGAACGTGCAGCCTGGCACGGGCTCAATGCGCGTCAAGACGGAATCAAACGTTGGCTGCAACTTGGGCAGCCTGTGCGTAAAAAGAGAAAAGCATAATCACAGAGATTCTCACGTGATTGTGTGATAACGAGCAGAGCTGACTGGGGAAAAAAATGCACGCGCTCTTTCCATTATGAAAGGAAGCGTCTGACTCCTGTGTCCAATCCTGTATATTGATTACTGGAAACGACCATTTTTCTCCCAAACATCCCCACTATAACCAAACAGGGTGCGTGCAACAAGCCGGGAAACCGCACTTCGCGACCATGCTTTTCCACCTGCAGGTCTGCACAACAATTGGGAGTATCTACACGATTTAGGCGTCCTGTCCCACTGTATTTTCGCTTGCGGAGCCGTCACGAGTTGCTCTTGCGCGTGCAATGATGGAGACCTCAGATGAAACGGTCAGCAGCACCGGGGGCGCACGGATTCCTCGCGTCAGCTCCGAGTAGACGACCTCCTACCGACTTACTTCGCGTCACCCCGCCCGTCTGCCTGCCGTCTCCTCCCTGAAACCTTTGGCTGCGACCAACCTTTTGAGCGTCTCTGGGCTTCAACAGATACAGACGGCGAGAGAGAGAGCGAGAGAGCAAGAGAGAGCGATAGGAAGGGGGAGAGAGGGAAAGTGAGAGAGCCAATACTCCCAACATCACCTAGACTACCTGCTCCAGCACAACAAGGGGAGGAGGACGCACAAGTGCAGGCGCGTCCATGCGTGCCAGCCGAACAAGACATTAGGCGGGCAAAGGACCACAAATCAATTGGAATAAGAGTTTTTTTCCGCCGAGAACTCTTTGGGAAAGCGCACAGCTTTGCTAGGGAAAAACCCAAACAAACAAAAGACTGCCTAAATGAGTACATGGTAAGAAGAGTCATGCATCTGAACAGAGAAGAAGATAACAGCAAAGGTGAGCAAAACATGTCTGCATGCATCGCTGGGTGATTTAAACCCAGCCTCTCTTCATAGTTTAAGGCTCTCGCGTTGGTTGCCAGATGCCCTTGAGTGTGTCATGTTGATGCCAAGTGAAGATGCTGAGGGTCATTCTGACAAGCTAATGGTAACTGCTGGGATTGGTTTGTTATTGCTCGTCTGTGTGCCCCCCCCCCCCCAATAAAAAAAACGCACCAAAAAAAAAAAGAACGGCATGGCAGCGAGAAGGCGTGTTGCATCCACCCAAGGTGGCAACACAGTGACTGTCTGTGAGGCGGCCACTTGAGCACTTGTTGTGCTCGCTTTGGCTCCACAGTGCGTGGCCGCGTTTTACGGTCATTCCACCGCGGGGTGACCTGAGCATGTATGCACAAGGTCATACTGATCTGCGTCCCGTCGCGCTCCTGCAGCTCGGGAGGTGCGCGTGTTTGTATTGTTGTCGGTAATTGAGACGCCGCGGATGTGTGCCCTCCGTTGTGGTCGGAAGAGGGGGGGTGGGGGTGATTTAGAGAGCAGACGGTGTGTGATGGCACCAACCTTCTCCATCAGGGCAAGTAACGACGGAGTAAATAGCGACGGGATGCGTCTGCGGGAGCCATACAGTGCGATTTGACTCCCAATCTTTGAACTGAGGTCGAGGTCACCGACTAACACCTGATGCTGAAGGAGATTCGGTTCTGAATGTCTGTCGACATGACGCAGCCCGCGTCTCATTATGCACTGTTAAACAAACACCACCTTGTGTTCACCACACCCACACTCATTAAGTTAAGAGTAAATCTGATGACTGGCATGTGCTGCAGACAGTGGGACCATCACAGGCGCTGGAGACGCACCGCAAACTTTACAGTCAAAGAAAAATACTATAAACAATAAATCATCTGAAGCTCTCGGCTCTGGCTAGAAGTCCATTTTGACTTACACTTCACCACACAGCTGGAAAGTCTCACTATAAATTCTTTACTTTTTCCACCTTTTGAGCAAATGGTCTGATATTGCTGGCAAGGAAAGGCAACAAATCATCTTTTTATGTGCAACTGTCAGGTTTTATGGGAGGCTAATATCTTTGTTTTCGCCAGCTGTAAAGCATGCTGTTCAGTGAGGAGGTCCCCATGTGGTGCGTGGTGCCCTGCTCGGTGGCACACGGCGCCGTTCCCCGTTCGAAACGTCTCGGGACCAGATATGGTTCCACCGGGGACCAGAGATGAGTCACCCCCTGCAGCCAGGAGTGATTTCATGATTACATGACAGCCATATGCACGTGCACGTATTCCTCCAATTATTCTCCAAAAGCAGGTTTTCCCACAATTTCCACTGTGAGGACTTGACAAAGCAAAATTGGATTAGCGCAAACGTCAGTAGGGGGTCTTAAGTTGAAGTAATTCCCTCAAAAGTGCTCAAATTTTACTCTGTGTGTGTGTGTGTGTGTGTGTGTGTGTGTGTGTGTGTGTGTGTGTGGGCAGTGGTGTATGTGGGCATCTTTCTCTACATTTTTTAAAAAGATTAAAAAGGAGTGTCTGATCCAATTGCATATGGCTGATAATGTGACATTCAATACAACTGATGTAAATAATTGTAACAATCATATCCTTTTTTAAAAAAGGCAGCATTACTATCATCATTGGGTAAATCCAAAGCAATATCTGATGCCTGTAGTGCTGCATAACATTGAGTTTGCTCTTAATGTGAAATGTAAACTCATGCCAAGGGAAGGAAGCATTGCCATGAATCCTCAACGCACACACATATCCAGCAATCTGACTAATGATGACACAAAACAAACAGTGTGGTGACAAAACATGCCCAAAGAACAGATTGGATGCTTTATTTATACTGTGTAATTTACTGCTGGTGACAAATTGTCAACAAATTCCTAAATGTCATGTGTTTCTGACCCGTGCACTGGGCTACTTGAACTCTCTGCTAAAACAGATGGTGTTTCCTGCTTATAGGCCATCCACAGTGTCAGAACGAATCAGATCAATAGCTCAGACTCATTACCAAAAAATTATGGCTCAGCCTGAAGCTTCGCTTGTCACGTTGCATTACCCCAAACTGTCCGGAAACACATTTTCCTGCAGAGACCATTTCTTTCAGGAATTATTCCAGGGAAATGTTCGTTCGCTAAAGATTTATTTTTAGGGTTTTCTAAAAAGCCAAACTGAGAACGTTTTTTTTTTTTTTTTCCGAGAGACTAGTAACATTTGAATCGATGCATTCACAAAGACAGCAGTTCAGACATCAATCACGGTTTTCTCAGCAAGATGCCAGTTTATGCGATAGCTCAGGATGCCTGAGAAGATGGTTTAAGCTCAGACTGATGTGTTTAAGTGCACGTTAGCTGGTGTGTGAAATCGTCTCATCCACCTGTTGGCTCAGGAACTGCAAATGAGCTGCAGTTTCTCCCTCACGCTCTGTACTTTCCTTTGAAGTGATGAGTCTATAATAAACATGCTGAACTTAGCTGAAGGTTACAACATATCTTACTTTGAAATCAATTTGTTCTGAACTCTCAGCTCACTTATCAAGATCACAGGCTGAGGCTGTTACGTATGCACTAACTATGTCCTTATTTAGTGTCCAAAAAAAGGAGAAACGCAAACTTTGGGCTGATATTGGCAAGTGATCTCATTATCAATCAAGATGAGCAACATTGTCACATCTAAGAGGAGTTAATTGGAGTGTTTTACCAATTTATGTGATAAGGATGCCTTCCTGTTGCCTTCTCTTAGTGGTGCTTCATGCACAGTCGACTGAGGAGAACCAAGGTAAGTCCAGGACGAGTCCATCTATCATTCATTCATTCACCGTCAATATGTGGTTCCTATGGTCGGGCTTCTTCCTCTCCCAGTAAATTCAAGCTTTGGCTCCAGGCGCTCTGACAGGATAAAAGTTGCCTGGATGAATGGCGCGCTTTTCCTTCAGTCTATGAATGAAGAATTTACATAGCTACTATTTTTTTGAACTGCCACGTTAAAGTAGTTTCATCTGTAGAGTTTGCATGTTCTCTTTGGGCACATGTGAGTTTCCTCCCACAGTCCAAAGACATGCACATGATTCTAAACTGCCGGTAGGTGTGAATTTGTGTGCGAGCGAGATCGTCTGTCTCTTTGCGTCTGTCGCCTCATGACGGACAGGCGAGCCGTCCCGGGTCTGTCCTGCTGTTGTCTGATGTAGAATTGGTTTGGCTCACACACCATGCAACACTCACTCTGAAAAAAAAAAAAAAAACAGGTAAAGAACATGCATGAATGAGTCATTCTAACACAGAATGGATGGTATTTTAAAACCAGGTCAATTTATTGTGTAAATTTTAGAATTTTTTTCACTTGCAACGAATTTTTACATTCTAGGCATGATAAAGACACTTTTTGTGCTAAAATGGACTGCATGAGTGGGCATAAGTGGGTGTTTGCAGGGCTGTTACCTTGGTCCAATTTCTCGCAAGTGTGAGCGATGTGACAGACTGGTGACCTGTGTCAAGTCTGTCCTGCCTCTCACCCGGCGTGAACCGGGAGGGTTTCCAGCCTCCTGTCCCCCCCCCCCGCACATGAGACGGGAAGATTACAAGGCTGAAAGTGACACAACGCTCCCTCACATGGAGACATGCAAACCACATCCTCCAAAAAAAGCAAAGAATCCAAATCAACCAGCAGAACGCTAGCAACTTCATTCTCAATTTTTAAAAAAAGAATTCTATTGAAAATGATTTTCTCTTCTCATTTAAATCAGTGAAGACCTTTACACCTCCTCTATAAAACAAAAAGTAGTGAAAACTCTTGTAAAACATTAAACACCTCGAGAAAAAACATTTCTCATTTTGTTTTATTGAAGCCAATTATTGATTGAACTCATTTAGGCAGTTCTGAATCCTAATGCTCTCTTGTCTTGCTTCCTTTTGCCTATCGACTATCAAATATGTGTATATTGCACATTACGTACACATCTTCCCTAAAAGAAAAAAAACACACTCACAGCGTCTCACTATATGTGCAGCTTACTGATGTTTTTGACAGCATTTTGTTGTGTCCATCCATCCATGATATTCTGCACTTGACTGGGCTACAATCACTCAGTTTTTCTAAGGACTGAATGCGCTGTGCAAACATGGAATATAAACGGTTAACTGAAGATATTATGATGGAATTCAGAAGTTGAAGCGCGACAGCAAGTTCACGTTGGACTTAAAAATCGGTTCTCTTCTTATGTGTTGCAAAATCACTCTTGATCCAATATTTTTATCTTCATGTCAAGTAAAGTTTGTGGAGGACTGAAAGAATTTAAGAGCAGCGATTTTAAAGCACAGACGTGTCTTGTCGCGGGCTTGTTTGGGTCTCACTTAATTATTGCTTTTATCTAACTGCACAATAGGGCAGGTGTGAATGTCTGACATCAAGTAGCCCTTAAGGCAAAGCACAAATGAGACTCATTATGGATGTGGCACGTGTACAGTCGGAGATAACCGCCTAACATGAGAGGCGCTGAGATTGAGGAAGAAATTTTTAATTAATTTTACATTTAAGGAAGAATAGGCTGGAATCTTATTAGTGGTTTGAGACAAACTGTGAGAGAAGACAGAAACGGAGCAGTAATTAATAGAATTGGAAACAAAGATATTTTTATTCCCTGTGTAACTCCGAGCCACCGCGTTGGGAAGCAAGCCACTTAGATTTACAGACTCAAGAGACCAGACGGTGAGAACATGAAAGAGGAAAAATATTGCTCTGTTCTACTTAGCTGTGCACATATTTATAACCAGAGGCGAATGCGATAGAAGGTCCCATCAAAATGATGACTGAATTGAAAAGTCAGACAGGAGGGGCCCCCATAAAAATACACAACGGTGTCACTGAGAGGGATGGAGATGGGTCTGTGGAGGCTGCGCAGGACCGGACAAATAAATTCTTCAGTTTCAGTAAACTGTCACATTGATTACCCTCCTGGTGAACAGTCTGAAACAAACGAGAACAAAGGGGGAAAAAAACAACCAAAAAACAGCTTTTTCTTCAGTTTCTGCAGGTTTGTCACTTCGTTGCTATTAAAAACACAAAAATAATCTAGTCGAGTGATTTGTTACTGAGATATCATCGAAATATTCAAAACATTTCTCAGAAATATGTGTCCTTAATCTCTCCATGATATCTGGATTTGTATTTATATCACAGTTGAGCATGTGCACACAAGAACTTATGTATGTGTTAAATCACTTTTTTTCACCTTTTTTCAATTTGATGAGTTTCGCAGCCCACAAAAACATGAAACAAACAGAACCTAATTATACCGCACCCTATTAAATGATAAACGTATGTGGTTAAAATGTACCTCAGTGCGACGTGCATACATCAGATTTAGTTGGCGCTTTGACACTTCGGAGCGCTTGCGTAACTCTGTTCAAACAGCACGTCTGTGCTAAAGACAGCATCCTAATTATTCCCTGCATTCGCTCCGCTTCCATCTCTCCCCTGCCTTCCTCTTGTCTGGCTTTCATCGCGCGCCTCGTGATCATCGATAGCGGCGAGGATTTTGGAATCTGGTCGAGGTTGCATCAAGGAAAAGTAGCGCGCACCACTGTACCAGCAGTGTGGGTTGAAAATGTTACTGGCAGATACGGGGGGCTGGTGGAGAAAGACAGAAATAGATAATTGGAGACAGAGGCAGAGAGGAAGGGAGAGAGGCAGTGTGGATTTTGAGAGAATATCCATGTTCTGCCTCCCTGTTGTGAGTGATTGTGAAGAGGAAGCAAAAAGCAGAAAGAGACATACACTCGGCTCTTTAATCAGTGAACTCATTGAAGCAACACTGGTCTCCAGACACTGTACACAGAAAGGGCGAAAAGAAGAGGAAGGCATAGACCAGAAAAAAAGTGAAGAATTTAAAATTCTTAATGTGCATTTTTTATGCTGATTTCTGTTTACACATCTCGGGAAAGATGCTGTCCAAGCCGATTTATTTGGCAAATTGCTGACAGTAGCATTTTATTTAGGAGTATGTTTTGAAGCAATCTTTTGGCTAAATCTCATCTCACACAATCAAACAGATGAGACTGAAGGACGTCTCTTTATGCTAAATAAATACGCACGGCTCATTCAGATTTAATCTGGAATCAAGCTCGGATGGGAAACAGAGGACCTTCCCTTGATTGCATCATTAGTAATCATGTGACTGATGGTTTTCTGAGTATTTCCAACATGCAACGCATTGTTGGAAAAAAGCGTGTTGGAAAAAGTTCAGTCGGGCACTTTTAACTTTCTCCTTGAAGTATATTTTCTGACAGGCTCAGATTCATGAAAGTTTCACTTCTGTCAAAACAAGCTGAAAGTATGTGATTTTTTTATGCTTCCTGGAAGTTTATTGATGATGCAAGAAAGGTTGAATTGAATTATTTATGGAACGAACTGCAACAAGAGTGATTATATAGATTGAGTAAAATGACTGATGATTAAAATTAATATACAGGATTGCTCCTCCTTTTTGTTTGGTTGTAATTTATTTCGAGAGAGTTAATGTAATTAGAAGTGCTTACACGAATTGACTTTAATCGGGTCAGAGTTCAGGCGGATTGCTTTGTGGTTAGTGTAAATGCAGGAGGTGTTCAGGGCACCTTCATCGTGGAGGTTGACGTCGATCGTCAGCTGGAGGAACGGCTCGGGCTGCTTTCAGGGTCTCGCATTTCTGCTGAAACCACGCTGAAAAAGGGGAAACGAGCAGCCCGGTTGAAATGTGTCTCCTTGATCTGTCAAACGGCACTGTAACGATTCCTCCTGACTCCATAATAACTGAAGGGGGTTTGTCACTTACATGCGAGCATGCTGTTTGAGGGACTTGCTGAAAAGCCGAATGCTGTCATTCCACTCCAGAGAATAATCCCTCCTGTGAAAGATGAAAGAAGAGAAAGAAACTTAGCAGAGCCTGGATGTGTGCGGGTTATCACCTCCAGATCCCACCAAGATGAGAACAGCTGCCCCAGTCGATAGCGGTCGCTTGTGCGGTGACAAAGACGTGACCTGCAAACGCTGCCAATTGTTTGTTGGAGCACCGCAGACATCGGGCCTTTTTACCAGCTGAATGAACAGTGAAGCTTCTTGGATAATGGAGAACTACTTGCAGACGCTCGGATTAACATTTTATGTTGATCTCTGAGATACAGAACAATGAGACGGGACCTTCCTGGAAAGTCGCCGTCTGGAAAAACAAATGTTAAAGTGGTGATTATTTTAGTTGCTGTGGGACGGATATTGTTTGGGGCTCCTGTCTCAACCCACAGTGGCCTTGTGTGACACTGAAAGGCACTCAGGATGAGTAAGGCAGAGGGCTATTTGTGGTTTGTTCTGCTGTCCAGAATGGAGGCCTGAGAGGAGGAGGAGGGTCTGTCGCATCAATAGTAAACATGCAAACTTGGCTCCCTCTGTATTATTGAGCAGGACTCAAAAATTAATTGTGTAAGTGGAGGAAGAAGGGATGGACGGATGGATGGATGCTTGGATGACTGCAGTGATTGATGCATGGATGAATAGAAGTCTGTAATGATGGATAGATGGATGACAAAGGATGGGAAGCAATCCAGATACAGGACTCGTGCACCCCACCTAGACGGAGAGAGGCGAACAGGATATTATAAGAATAGATAGCAGCAGTCTAGCCAGGAACAGATGGTGAGACAGAGCTATGCACAGGCTGGATCTTCCTGCCACTACAGTACTGACAAAGACCAGCGTCGCTGTGTACATGCACGGGCACATATAAACAGCCTTTTGACTGGTGAAAATCTTGAAGAGGGAGTGCGAGCGATCTCTGAGGGCTGTCACACCCCTCAGCCCTTCATTTCCTCTCTCCTCCTTTGTTCCGTTTCCTCCCATTTTCGGTGCTGCGTTACTGTACCAGCCCCTCATCTTCCATGAATAACACCCTCAATCCAGCCTCCAGAGGGAAAATGCTGGGATGATGTATTTGATTACTAACAAACACTGATGCCTGCATGATATTCGGCACTTTGATTTGATCCAGTTTCGGGTTTCAGTTCCCAGCAACAACATTCAGGTTGGTACTGGTAAATTATTCATTACAGGTAGTAGAGAGGCAATATAATTAAATAAGCTAATGCAAAGAAGCTCTCAGGGACTATTAAGTGTACCACAAATGTTTAGTTCACAGTTAATTAGATTTATAATTTGTCTGATGCACATCAGACCTCCCAACCTAAGTACTGCCCAGGGGTAGAGCAGGCGTCAGCAGGCATTCAGGTAGCGTGTGGAGTCCTGGGAGCTCTGCTGGCCTGTCATAGTCAGGAGGTGGTGGCCACACACAGGGAGACAGAGCTGCTGTTTACTCCTGCAGGCCAACCTAATGGACACACACTGACCACATGGCCGGGTACGGCACGCTCTGACTCCAAACCTTTACTGGCATTGTGACGAGATTGAGCACGTGTTTGTTTTCGAGGGGGCTTTTACTGGGAGAGTGTACCCAATGATGATTGACAAGTATTCTCCTCGGATGGAACGTCAACATTTACTTTTCTTGCACCTGACAGCAGAAATCACTTAGCTGGTGAAGGGCTGCAGCGGGGCAGCTGCTCTGGAAACAGCCAAACATTATTCTCCAGGATTGGCTTCTATTTAACGTGGGGTGAAGAATAGGTCATGCATTCAATGAAATGTGCTTGATTAGCTTTACTGTATGGCACTATTGAGAGTGAGTCACTCCTTTCATGCCACTCGCCACTGCTGTTTGATAGATATTCTGACCTCAGGTCAGTAAGTTTATCCTCTCGGTTTTACTGACCACCATAGAAAAATATATTGGACAGTGTTTTTCTAGTTCCACTTATCAACGGACGCTCGCACACGCGCACACACGCA
>JAUESF010000001.1:15662381-15673890 GCA_032274765.1 Malacoctenus tetranemus | reverse complement strand
TGTAACTTCCAACAGGACTTCTTATTCAAAGCTTTTTGTCATGCACAGTGACTCTTCTGTTGTTCAGCTTCCTCCAGTGTTTTGGTCTCTTTTGTTTTTCCTGCATAGTCGATGTTTGTGTGTGTGTGCGTTTGGTGCTTCGAGCTGGTGAGTTTCCTTGTTTTCTTGTGTTTCCTTTGATCCCAGCTGTTCCACCGTGTTCCCCGTCCATCCCGTGTCTGCACTTCCTCCTCTGTTCCCGTAACTTGTGGCTCCTCCCACTTCACCTGTTGATCACCCTGAGTGGGTCCACCTGCACTTAATCTGCTCTCATTGTGCTTGAATCCCCCAGCGTGACTGCGACTCTCTTTCCTCTGCACCACTTCTGTTGCTTTTCCCTGTCGGATCGCTGGTTCTGTTGAGTTTTTCCTGGACCGTTAATGTTTTGTCATTGAACTCTGAATTTGTGGATTACGTCTTCGATAACCCTTTTGTTGTTCTACGTCCTCGTACATCTGGGTCCTCCTTCCAAACTCGGCCGATTTCCTCCCTTATGCTCTGTCCATGCCTTAGAGTGTGCTTGGGTGAGACGCTGAACTCTTCCATGCTACCCATGTGGGTGATTGGTGTCATTTGTTTGTCCATCTTTCCATGCTTAATCCCCATCAGGTTAGAGCAACAATAGGAAGACAAAAGACCGTTTTGTATATCATCTTTTTTGTTCCCCATCAGAAGATGCCTGAAGCACCTCAGGAGTTTTCTCTTGTACAGAGGAGGAGGAGCAAGACTCAGAGCTCCTCTCCTCCTAACTTTGGCATCATGTCCTGTGAAATAACATAAATGAAGCCAATCAAGAATGGACTCATTATTTATGTGAAAAGGGAAATGAATTTTGTGCATTTATCCTTATTTTGGACAAAGCGGTGTTTTTTTGTGTCTCCATTGGGTAAGTCACAGTAAGTTTATCAAGATCTGGATTCATGTTTCTGCTCACCATGAGAGGAATCCGGGCCTTCAATTAAAAAGTCACCTTTGTATTCACAAATCTGCGACTGCCTCTCCTCACCGACTCCTCCGGCTGTCGTAAATAATTGAAGGAACAGGATTTCATTCAGCTCAGCAAATCCTGATGTCAGGCTGTCCTCGTTTGGAGGCTTTAAGTCGTCTCCTCCACGGCTGCGCTGTGGCTCGCCGGTTAGCACCGTCGCTTGCTCGACAGCTGTACTCGCTGTGAACTCGCTGCTGAGCTGTGGCTCTCAAAGGTCCGTCCGCTCCTCCTTGCTGTATGTGTGTCCGTCCAGTTTCCATTAGGAGACGCATGCAGATAAAGTCACCTGTGAAACGCACTCGTGCTGCGTTCAGGCAGCTGGTGGGGCTGACGCTTAGGAAGCTGGCAAAGCTCCTGATTGCTGCTTTCACACGACGATACCATTACTTCGTTTTAGCTGCTATTTATTTGCCATTATGATAATTGCTATAAAGCTTTATTGGTGTAAACTGCAAGCTTTAATTCAATTTCCTAACTTTCAGTACACCTGTCAGACCTGCGACTGGGAGCTCGATAAAATCACCTGCTCTCTCAGTTGGAAGCTCCCAGTTTGACTGTGCTCAGTCGATGTTTTTTTCCCCCCAATTAGAAGCGGGACATTTCCCACCTTCCAGTTAGTCATAAGTGCACCAATTTCTCAAACCGCGGCTCCACAAATGACAGGAAAGCGTGAAAGAGAACTTGAACGCTCTACTCTTTTTGCGGCGCCTGCTTCGAGCTGCACGAGAGCAGGTTATTGTCGCCGATAAGAAAGTGGTGCTAAAGATGTTTTGAGAATAAGGGGAAAAGGTGGAGACATTTCAGGAGGCTGAAGTCATGAATCACTCCGGCTCTGTTTGACGGATCTCGTGCGGCGCAAAGGGGGCGAGGTTGAGAGGGCAGGTGGGAGCCAGGACACGCATTTATCACCTTGCGAACGAATCGCTAAGGAAAAACAACAGAGGCTGAACTGTCACGAAAAAAAAAATGTTTCTCTCCCAACAGAGTTTCAAGACTTCAGTGGAGTGAAATTTGAAATTAAAATGTCTCTGTGATGTGACCCTCCGACACAGGTTACTTATATCTGTCTGGCATGGTGCTATATTTTCAATTAGAATATCAGTATGTATGTTATATCATCGTCAAAATGTGACACATCCAATTAAAACTCGGTCAAGCTGATGAAGTAGGTGATTAATAGCAGCCACTGAGAATAGGAAAGCTCTAAATAGGAACAACTTTAATAGATGAACACGTCCGTCTCATGGCAACGTTTCAGTCTTTTCTGTTTAGTTTCTCACAGTTTGAGCTTCTATGCATTTTGTTGACCATTTCATAGAGTCTGTGCTCATCATGTCCTCATCTTGGGCTTTATGCTGGGAAAAGATTATGTAAGGGGAGGGAGGGGGGGTCTATGTGACTCAGCGTGAAAGAACTCGATGTTATCACCCCAGAGAGTTCAATAAATCTCCAGTTCAATAAAACATAAAGGTCAGTAAGTGTAACTACAGTTCACTGCTCCGCTGGAAACGCCATTAATAAGGTGGTAAAACTGTGCATGGACGTGTTCGACGGCACGAGAAGATATCAAAATGGGAACTCTTTAGTTTTTGGTCAAGTTTTTGGGATTAGCTCAGGATGTTTTTGTGGTTTTTGTCATGTCGCTTTGTTTGTTGGATTCCTTGCCGGGTGTTTGTTAGACTGCCTTTGATTCGTCCGGCCGCTGTTTTACCTCCTGATTGCCTCCCTGCTCGTCTGAAGAGAGATGCATCGTTCATGATCAGGCAATGTCCTCCTCCAATTAAATTTCCAGCGGTAATTGTATTCTTACTTACCTTCATTAATTGTGATCGAGGGCAGAAGATGTGCTGCTGAGATTGCTTTGCTGCCGTGATACTTAAAAAGAACATTTAATTCAACTTATTTAGCGCTATCCTCACCATCAGTGATGTCCGCCAGTGTTTGTTTAGAGTGAATATGAAGAGCAGAAACTTTCCACTCTCTATGGCCTCGTCCACACAGACAGGAAAATGGATTTGTTTTGTAAACGTGTATGAACGCAGCGCATTATTTAGTTCACGTCGCCACAATACCATCACCACAGGGGCATGAACGTGCCGATAAGTGGCCATAGAATGCGTCTATTCAAGGCTGCTTTCAATGTAAACAATCATGTTGATGAGAGACAGAAAAATAAAAGCACAACAGATCTACTTTGAATGTTCAGATTCCAATGAAAATCGCAATCTGGAAACGAGCGCGGTGCGTCTCGCAGCCGGCTCTGGCTCACAGCTGCGCTGTTGCCTCTTCCTGTTTGTTTGTAAGGACATGTGTCATGCGTGTCGGAGCGTGTTCTTGCATCTCATTGCAGTCAAGTGCTCCCGCGTCACATGGTGATGCTCTGAAACTGACTGGTTGCCGCTGCTGTCCTGGCATCAACCCAATGTTTTTTATTCCATTTATCTCTTTTTTTGCCCCTCTGTTTATCATATTTCACATCATGTGACGCAGCCTGGAGCAAAAAAACAAAAACAAAAGGAAGAAGCCAAAATGCATTTGTAAACAACATACAATGCATGTGTGTCGTATTTCTTCCCCTCCCCCCGTTACTCTTTGCTTCTGTCTCGTGTCTTCACAGGGGAAGAGGAATAAGCCAGGGGTGGAGGCTGCCAGCTCTCCAGACTCGGTGCGAGGTCGAGGGGAAAATAAAGCCATCAAGTAAGTGTCAGCAAGGAGGAGGAAGGAGGCACGTGGAAGTGATCTACGATGTGGCCGTAGTATTCCTATTTTACCAGCCATCTCTGATTGGATAGCTAATCTTGTTGCTCCGTTTGGATTTCATTTATTTCGTGGCTCCACTCTGAAATGTCGTCCCTCATACGATTCAGATTCCTGCAGATTTAGTTACAGTGAAGGGTCCGGTTTTTTTTGCAGCCCTACTTTGGGCTGTATTTTCAATCCTTTGCGAGTTGGTGCTGCGAACTCTCCGACATCGATGGGACAGCTCACACTTTTAACTCTAAACACTCTGACACCAGGTGATAATGTCTGCTTCAGTGGTGGACCTTGCATCACTGAGGGAATTGTTTGAATATGCTGCACATTTGTCCAATCATTATATAAAGCCTGCAAATGTTGCACCAGTTACACTTGAGATTAAATACGTTTCTTTTCCAACTCTATTCTTGGTGTTGAATCACCCAGGTGAATTTCAAGCAACTTTGTTGTGTGAACCGTCAAATCAAGACTGATTCTCAACCTGTTTTATTTAGTGTATAGCTTCATATCATGAATGTGATGTTCGTCTTCAGGAAACCTTCAGTATGAGTAAACATGCTCAGGATCTATGATTAAAGAACACTGTTCTCTTTTAGAAACATAACTTTGCAGTAATTGACATGACTGCTCTCCTAGATTAACACCCTCAGCCTGACCTTTGAATTTATGAGACATGATTCAAACAGCGCTTTTAATAAACTTGTTTTTCCCCCCCTATCTTCTTTAGTCTGTCGTTTCTTCTCTTTTCATACCTCTCCTGCGACTGTCTGCTGTTCTCACCTGTCTCACCGCTTGTCTCTGCTTGCAGCGATCTGGACAGAGACTTTTGGAATAACAACGACAGCAGCAATGTCCAACAGAGGTGGAGCTCCTACCCGCCCAAGGAGTTCCTCTTGAACATGTCCCCCTATGCTCCCTATGGAGACCCTCGCCTCACGCCCAAGTGAGTCTCAGTCATGGCTGGTAAGGGACCTCTCTGTCCGGGCAGGGCTGTGACAGACAGGGGCTTTTTTGTACACCTTGGGGACTCCCCACAATGATGAATGAGTAGTCCGAGCTGGACAATATCAGCAGCGTAATCATTTGTTTTGCGCGCTGAATTGGCCGTTTCAGTCCTGTGTTTCAATTGGAGTCTCTAATTGTCGCACAAGTACGACTCCATATTAAACGCAAAGGTTGATCAATACATCACTTTGAGCAGGAAAAAGGTCATATCTAATAGCCTGGGGGGGGCAGGGAGCTTCATTTTGTGGCGCTGTCAGCCCACATATCTTTTAACAGAAGTCTCTCTTCTCATCCCCGGTAATCCTCATGTTTTTGCATTCGAGCATGTCCACGGCGCGCTGGTGTTTAGTATGCACTGCCGGCCATGCAGCGCCCGATCGAGATGTGCAGCAGCATCCCCTTAATATCGCTGTGATTCACAGGACTGTCGTAACATTGACACAAATCATGACCAATTTTCCAAGTGATCGTTTTTGAGATGGCGTTCTTATCTTTTCAAAAGCCATGCAGAATTAATTAGCAGATTATATTTAAAAAAAACAAAAAAAACAGGCATTAAATGAGAAATGAGTGTGAGATATAATTCCTGAGAGGATCAGGACTAAAAGAGAGACTCTTCCTGTGAGCGCAGGCTCCAAAAAAAAAACTCACACACGGATGAAAACGGTTGAGAAAGAAAGGGTTTGTTTTGCATCATGTGCGGGGTGTACAAATGGAAATGTTTGGAAGCCCTGTTGCCTACAGCCCTGCTAGCCTCACCAGACCCTCTTTGCCTCTCACCTGCAGCCCATGGAGCGTTACCATGGAGATGGACAACCCTCAGAGAGCAGATTGTATTTTTATATGAACCTTTTTTTTCCCCCGCTTTTATAAACCTGGACTCTTGAGCATATTCAAATATGCTTCCCAGGACCTCTGGAGCCATTAAGGCTTCCCACAAAGGGTTGACTGGTGTTAATTCTCCTCTATTGAAGTTTCCTTTTTTTTGACATTTTGTGAAGGATAATTGTTTGCTTTTTGGAGGAGACTTAGATGAGATGATCAACGGCGCTCTCAGACTCTGTTATTCATTAAATGTGAAGTGAAAGCCAACAGATGAGTCGGTTTGGCTCAAAATCCTGGAGGGCTCCTCACCAGGCTCCTTTCAAAGGTAAAAGACTCCTTTTTCTTCCGGCGCTGTGGAGCTGTCTCATAAACATAATACACCTTGTTTGTCAAAACCAAGTGTGAAAACAACAGTTTGTTTTTCCATGCTTCAATTTTTTACTGCACTTGTTATTTTTAGAGAAACTCACTGAGCCTCCAAGCACAAAAGTAACTTTTCACAAGATAAAGAAGGTTTGAAAAAAACAAGATTAAATTTGGAGTTTGGGAGGACGATTAGCCGTCCTTGTCTCTTTGCTCTCACCGGCAGCTGGTTGGAGCCTCGTGTTGAACAGACAGAGCTGAGAGCAGTTTTAATCTTCTCGTCTAACTCTCCGATGGTGAAACAAAAAGGCAAAAATACTGGAAATGTCCTGCTGTTACTCTAATACGAGATCTGTTTTTTGGTGTTCTGTTTTGTGTGTGCGTGTGTGTGTGTATTTGTGGTTGTGTGTTTTGAACCATCTTCGCCTCTTCCTCCATCCACTCTGTGTTTTCTGCTTGTTGTCACAACTCCCTCTATGGCTCATAGTAGCTTTAGTGCTTTAAGGCTGCCTGATAGCCCCCCTGAGTCTGGTCTACTGAGCGCCGTTCCAAAAATAGTGGCTCCGTATCCTTCGTGTGGAGTGCAGCGGTGAAGTGTGTGGATGCTACAACGCCTCTTTAATATCAACCTCCTGCTCCATCATTTAGATGCATCTCACAGAGACAGCGAGGCGTTCAGCGTACCTGTTCATTCTTATCCCCGTCTAATTACGACTCACTTGACTCTTTCGGAACCACGGGGTGATCAATTACTCTGTATCTGTGCAGCGATGTTGGAATGAGCAGCGGTGATTACAGCTTTTTGTTGTGATTGCATGACATTAAATTGTTGACATAATTATTTCGTCTTTAGCGGCTATAAATAGGCCGTCGGCGGTGAGGTTTCAGGAACAGTTTTAGCAGATCCAATCAGTTACTTCCCAACTCCTCACTGTCATGATCGCGACGCCTCTGAGGGACAAGAGTTTTGTGTCGCACCTTTCGAACAATGCTCTGCAAAGCAACACAAAGTGCATCGAAAGGAATGAAAACCATGAAAAGAACAATTAAACACAATTAAACATCAGCACTCGTGTTTCACACTTACATAACAAAAAGGTGAGAGGCGTTAAATATATTATTGCAGAAAATGTGATCAGTTACAAGTAAAAGTAGACTTCTGCTGTTCAAAGCAGGAGAGTGAAAGTGCAAAGAAGTGCTTTGAAAACTTTGCATTATTAACTTCTCACTCGTGTTTATCACAGCAGTCAGCAGCAGACATCAGATTCATTTATGAGCACAACTGCTCCACACAAACATGCAATAAAAAGGATTGAGAACAATGATCTGAGAATTTTGTACATAATCTGGAATCGCATTGGATCAGAATCAAATTTTAGATCCATTCGTGGCTCAGATTTGACTTTATTCCCTTCAGACTTGAACACTTTTTAGCCAGGAGTCAAACCCTTTTTGTTCATCGTAAACTCACTCATCATGCTGTCGGCCTGCACCTGAATGTCGCTGTAGACTCCGCCCTCCTCTGCAGCTGCGTGTTGTGTGGTTTGTCCTCACTCAGACGGTCTTGTGCTCAAGTCAGCGTTCTGTCTGTGCTCGTCTCTGTGACGTCTCACTCGGGATCGGCGGGGCCGCGTTTGTGCTGAGAAGTAACGGGAAACTTGACTTCGCATGAAATGATTCCTGCAGGAGAATCGGAGCCGTGCAGAAAGAAATTGCCGGAGCTCTCCGACTGGCTTGTGCAGTCTTGAAGCTTCCATCACCCCACAGAGGTCGTCTCTGTGCGGAGTGAGGTGAACTGACCTGACACGTCTTTGGTCCTGTTGGCCCCTTTCAGTGAATGAACAGCTGGTCTTTGCCTGTGTGGCGACATCAAAGATGCCCTGTAGATCATTTATTCAGCTTCCACATCGGGGTAAAACTGTGTGGAGACAAAGTTTAAAAAATGTTGTGTGAAATGATTTCTTGTCGGTGTGTCTTCTGATGCTGCTTTCATCAGAATTGTCGTACAGTTTTGTGTTTTTTTTTTCATTCCCGAGTCTAAATGGCAACAAAACTTCCAGGTTGCTAAAACGTTCAGCTGTCTTTTGCTTCTTCAGTGTCTCTGTGACCAGTCGCTCCTCCTGGTTTTGTGCACTGATGTCTGGATTGAGCGTCCACAAAGTTTCCTCTCTGCCGGTTTGAATAACTGACTCCTCTTTTTACTCTCCGCTTCTGTGCGTCTGTCCCTCGTCTCTCTCTCTCTCTTTTTTGTATCTTCCTGGTGCGTTCTTCTTGTCTGTCCGTCTTTCTTTGTCGACGACCCCCCTCCCCCCCTTCCGACCCCACCTCCAACGTTCCTCCCAGTGGGGCTACGGATAAGGGTGGGCAGGGTGGCGCTGGGCCCTCGCCGGGGGCCAGCGACCACGGGGGCGGTGCTTGCTCTGGGGCGGGGCCAAGTCGCAGTGACAGCGTTCGGAGCATGGTGACGGGGGGCAGCAAGGCCGGGCGCTGGCAGACGGTCCAGAGCCACATGCATGCCGGAGGCCTGCGGTTTAGCAAGTGAGTGGCGCATGGCGACTTTGGGCACGCATGAGGGGCGACAGCACAACAGCAGCATGGTGTGGACATGAGCCAAGTCAGTGTGGGGGGGACTGCTGCATGTGTTCGGAGAGCTGCAGACTTGGCATCCGTCGCCCTCGTGCAGGCGAAGGTAATGCAAAGGAATGAGAACCCACCTGCTCGGCAGATCCCACCTGTGATGCATGTTCAGCCACTTAAGCCTCCTGACGACACCGAACCTCCTCGCTCATGAACCGATGCAGCGTGTGTGTGTGTCTGTCGCCCACCAGCTGATCTCTCAGACAAAGCTACAGCTTCTCCCAGTTTCTCTGCAGGCTCCAATTTACCGAAGGCTGCGACAGTTTCTGGAGTTTCAAACAAAACAGATGCTCTCTGAAGATCTTCAGAACCGGCGCGCTTGTTCATCTGAAGTAACAGCTTTTTAAACTCGGAGTGGGTTGTTGCATAAACAGCAGGAGAGCAGTGTTATCAGGCCAGCAATACAAATGAAGCCTTCTTCAGCAGCATGCTTGGGTGCTGCTAAATTTCACCCAAAGTCCGACTCCGCGCTGCAGTTCTCTGAACCTTGCGATGAGGATTGTGCGGCAGCCAAAACGGTTCAAAGCAGTAACGATACGAACCTTTTTGTTGTTTGTAAATGAAAGCAGCCACCAAACAAAATGTGTCGCTGAGTTTGCGAAAAGCAATAAATGATGAAAGTGAAGCAAGGTGGTCGCCGTAAGTGGTTAATACTTCCTTGAATATTCTAGATATTGTTTATCGCCTCCAGGAAGAAGTTTGGAGATGCCAAATCCTACCAGTGGTGATGAGATACTGCAGGACCACGAAATTCAAATAAAACCCTCACAAGCTACTTATCCTGTGCAAGTCCGCAGTTTAACCAGTGGAAGTGAGAGGTTAAAAACTAAAGACCAGAAAACACTGATGCTCACAGCAGCGACTGATAAGGTCAAAGCTTCTACATCACTGTTAACTCACAATTATCTACATGTTCATCAACACAATACTGAGCAAGCTGTTGGTTAGAAAAAGCTGCATGTTCCTCCCTCAGTTGTATGTTTGTAATGTAAATTAACATTTTAAACATTGATCTTTTGGTTTCTGGACAATGAGACTGTGTTTAAGTGAATCAAAGGGCAAATACAAACAGATGACCATACAGGTGGAGTGGGCAGTGGAAATTCAATGGAAGAGTGAAACAAATGAAACTGTTTCCACCTCCTTTTATTTTTTAATCAGTCAAATCTGTATTCACAATACTTTGTGTCCTTGAATGGTACAAAAACACTGATTAGAGCATTAAAAACTTTGTCTTCAGAAATAAGATTTTCCTCCTGATTGAACTGAAGAGAGAATTAAAAGCTGTTCCACATCGTAGCACACGAAGGAAAGCAGCACTGAAGAGCTCGGTGTATTGTGACGGAGCAAAAACAAGCAATGCTAATAGACAAAATTCAAACAAACTTAGAAAACATCTTCACCAGTTGGACAATGTATGCTCAGCATTAGGAGTGTTTGCTCTTACTCGGCATGTGTTGTCGTTTTGGTGACAATGTCTCCTCTGTGTCTATTTGCATGTTTCCTGAGCCTGGAGCTAAACTCCTTCAGCAGCTGTGTGTTTTTGCTGATCTTACGTATGTTTAGGTGAATTTTATCGTGAGATGCCGTATAGCTTTCCAACAAGGTGCCAATGAAATGTCTGGGCTTGAAGTTGAATTTCACTTATCCCATCCTATTACTTCACCTGCTGTCACTCTTCTGTTTTGTCCTCGCTTCAGCCCTCCTTTTGAATCTACCTGTATTTCCATTTGTCCTCTGGAATTGGTTTCTATTTTGGGGTATTTACCCCCTCGCTCTCCTTGTCTCCCATTCTCTCTCTTTCACTCTTCACTATTTGTATTGTTGTCCTCACTCCTCTTGTTTTGTCACCCTCCTCAATTTCCCTTAATTACAAAATCATTCAAGGTTTATACTCATCTTAATTGACTTTCAAGCAAGAAGAAATGTGAAAATCAGCCTGCGAGTCAGGAAGGGGATACAGCAGATGAAGAGGGCTCGTGCTCGGAGCTCGTGAGGGACTGTGGCACCGACAATGTACAGTACCTGAGAGCACAAGTGGACACAAGTGTTGAGAAAATTGCTGTGAGGAAAGGTGTCTGTCTTCTGAGGCCTTGGGATTTTTTAAATGAGTTATTTCAGTGCCAAATTTATGACACTGGACAGACTGGCAAAGTGTATTAGCACGTAGACCGGCTCCCAGATGTCTGGCCTAATGTCACCATCAATCCCTCCGAATGTATTGATTTATCATGTCCGTTACGATAACACCACCGCTGAGGCCAGAAATTATGTCTCATATTGAGCTTTACGTGTGTGTCGGTTGACGTTTTCCTGAATTTACTTTTCATATGGACACTCGACGTTTCCCCTCCCCAAAGCTGCAGCGTTTAGTTTATGTGATGGGGTGTTCATGGAACATCACATGTGAGGTGTATTTATGTACGTGTTCCTCCGGCACCTACAAATTTCCTCTTATTTTTCCCAGCATTTCATGTCTCATCATGGCACATGACGGGTGTTGTGACCTCACAGGAGGAGCAATTCATACAAAGAGACACCATTTGCATCTGACCTTGTCAGAATGGGGGGAAAAAAAACCCATAGAACATCGATATTACACTGTAAGAAGTGTTGTTAATGTGGAAAGTCTCCATGGGATGGCTAAGTTGCACTTTTCACCTCTGTCGTAGATTCCTGGAAAAATGGCGTTGCTTTTTGGAGAGATCGTGGCCAAACCAGATAAAGCGGTTTTTTTGCCTGCATGCTGTTGTTTTGGACAAGAGTGCGGTGTTCCCGTTGGAGACGATACTTGTGCTTGTGTCAATTTGCAGAAAAACGACTCGCAACTGAAGTCTCTCTTCATGGTGAAGAGTCGGCCACTGCAAACCTCCGCGGGGTCCGTCCCACCATTGT
>JAUESF010000001.1:15614761-15635035 GCA_032274765.1 Malacoctenus tetranemus | reverse complement strand
ACACACACACACACACACACACACACACACACACACACACACACACACACACACACACACACACACACACGAGTTCAGCTTCAGCCTCACAGCCCCCCCTGTCCTCAGCACATATGGCCTCCCTGTCTAAATGCAGTGTTGGGCTGCAGACCATGTATCATCTCTTTGTTCTCAGGCCTCTTTGATATTTCTTGCCCTCAGCCCTCATGACACCCTCCTTAAATTTTCACCCTTGTCAGGCTCTGATTCCCACCTGACCCGCTCTCATCCGTTTGTCTGAAATGTCTTTGATCGTCTCTCCTAACTCTCTCTCTCTCCTAACTCTCTCTCTCTCTCTCTCTCTCTCTCTCTCTCTCTCTCTCTCTCTCTCTCTCTCTCTCTCTCTCTCTCTAATTTTCTCTTTTGTCTGAGAGCTTTTTCTCAGTATTTCCTTTCACTTCATCAACCATGTACAATCTTCAGCATCGGAGCAGCGCTTCTTGCCACCCGTCACGACAAACTACCGACCAAAAATGGATTGAACCGATAAACCAGGCATCCTCTGCTGTGGCAAGATGGGCTGTGTTCAAACACGCACATGATGAGTGTGAGTGGCACTGACCTGTGCAACCTATTTGTCACCTGCACTCAGTGTGTCGCAGTGGGAGGTCCCCCCCCCCTGCTCTGCTTCTCGCCTTTTTGTTCAAGTCCTGTTTTCCTCCACACCCTGAAAATGCCTGAAAAATCAGGAAAAACCAACGCAGGCAATGGAAGAGTGACGGGTTGTATTTAAAACGGACTGGGGTTGGACTCATGTGGATCCTCCTTTTTTTTTCCCCCACCTTTCTCTCTTACTCTGGTACCACTGTAATAATTCTCCCTTGGCTGGATCCCTTTGTCGTCTGTGCGTGCTGTGGGTGATGTGACGTAACCCCAATGAAGTTCTTCAAGAAAAAAAGAGTTCAAAGAAGATATGAACATGAACATTTAGCACTGTTCTATTAGGGGCAGGTGTCAAAAAAACATGCTTTTCTATTTTCTTGGAATTGAAATCCCACTGGACAGAAAAAAAAACCGAGTGAAGTAATTAATGTTGTGTTTTATTTTTTGTCTTGGAAAAAAGAAACTTAGAGAATCAACCCGTTCTTCCAGAAAATAAGCAAAAAGCAGCTTCCAGAAGTGTGTTCGTGTGTGTGTGTGCATGGATGCAAACGTGTGCGTGCGAGTGTGTGTCTGTGTGTGTGTGTGCGTTTGTGTTTGTGTGTGTGTGTGGGAGTCTTTTAGAATTGCACAGCGAAATTAGAAATATGACTGAAAACAAATTTGCCCTCGACGAGGACGTGGAACGGTTTGATGGTGGAGCTGAAGTTGGAGGAACAATTGGGAGGAGGTCAAAACAACTTAGAGGGTCAGTTCACCCATATTGCAGACCACCACACAGGGCTTCCTAATGCATCCTGGTTGGTGATGTGTGACGCCACTGATAGCCGTTTCGTCTGAAAACAAGTAAAGGCAAAGCTGGTGTGGAAAGCTAGAAGCAGGTGATTTCAAATGGTATCTCTTGAAACCCAGGATTGTTCTTTGTTCCTCTTATTTCACAAATAGCAACTTTCACCCCCTGAGGAATACATCCAAGTTATGGCTCAGTCGTTTTCCTTTGTGTTTGAAGAAGTCACCTCAGAAAATATGTCTTGTGAATCTCAATCTTCTGACATAAGATTCGATCCTAAAGGAGACAATAGTGTGTCTGGAGGAGTGACATCAAACCCCTTGGTGGGTTGTTTTTTTTCTGCCAACATAAATGTGTGTGTTATGGGTGTCCTGTCCTGTAATCACTGCAGTTCTCTCAAATACAAACGCAGATCAGTAGGACTTTACTGCGGCGTCCTCTGCAGCTCGTCTTCTTTAGGAAAACATTGTTCGAGTTAATCAGATAATCCACAGCGCGCACACAAACACTGTGGGACCAAAATAAATCTGTGCGGACTGCCGACAGAGTGATTAATCTCATTATCAGTCAAAAAGTTTAATAATGCTAAAATGATAAAAGCAGGTTTGGTTAACGATAAAATCTGTGATCACGAGGTTTTAGTATTTCCTGCTTTCTGTTGGTTATTTCTTTGGTTGTTTCTGGTGGATCCGACCTCTCCACTCGCACACCACAGTCGTACCGCCTCACCGGACACCAAACCCACAAAATCACTGGCAGGTGAGACCAAACGAGAACCAGTGGGAGCAGCGACCACACGTCACCAGGGCGAAATTGGTTAGCTTTGCTGCGGCGCCACTTTGGCTCCAGTGCTGAGATGCTCACTGAACAATCCACCCGAGGAGGCTCCGACGAAAGCCCCAAAAATCTGACCTTTCTGAGACTTCTGCCCTCAGTCAAGGATGCATTATTAGGCGCGTTTTTGTGGCTTGTGTGAACTGACCTTTATTATACGCGGGCAATAAATTAGCACAGATGGTTTTATGTCGAGGATAAAGTACGAGGGGATGCCGGCTCTGTCTTTTGGTTGTCTGCTTCACTGCCTGAACGTGACCTCCCCTCCAGCCCCATAAAAAGACGCGCCAGTCGGATGAAAACAAACGAGAGTAATAATATTCGGGGGAAAGTTTTTACATTCCACAAATTGTTTTGTTGTTTTGGTCCGCTGCGTGTGCATGTATGTATGTATGTAAGTATGTATGTATGTCCGTGTGTTTGCACTGTGGGTGAGTGTTTGTGTTTGAACTTTAGTCTGTGCGATTGCGTTATTTCCTGTGAGTTCCTTCGTGTATATCTGCACTAAGTTCTATTTTGCCAGTTTAATACAAAGCAGCATTGTTTACTGTTTTTATTCTGTCTGAATCCAGATGTACAAAAGAAAAATGTCCTTTTTTTAAAGCCGTCACTTCTTTAGAAGGAGCCGCTGCACTTGTTGGCCACAATGCTGGAACAAACCTCTCTTCATAGCAGGGTTCTTTTTCCTCACGCGCGTCTTCGCAAGGACGTTGGGGCGTGAGCAGAGGCTGATCTCTTACGTGTGAGCTGAGAGTGAAGGTCACAGGTAATAAATGTCACTGATAAGCTTTACAAAGATTCCAGATTCAAAAGCGATACGCTTAATTTAATCCTCATTTGCCACATTCTTCAGTTGAGAGAAAAGCAGCTATGAACATTTTGTCCTCAGTGTCCTATCCATCCCTCCTCTGTGATCCAATCTGATTCACCGAGGTCAAAAAAAAAAAACGAAGAGTGGCTCCTTAACATCACAGCTGGCACTCACCCAAAACACCCCCATCGTGCACACATGCTTTCTGGCACAAAGTGTTCTGTGTGTGCCTTATGAACCCCGCCACGCCTTGCTCTTCACCATATGCGCTCCCTCTTCCTAGTGTCATGGAGAAAGGGGGGGGGGGGGAATAAAAGAAAAAAAAGGTGAAACAGGAGATAATCATCACCTCTCTCGCATCACTGTTCGCTACGTCTCAGGTCAGAGCAGAGCGTTGGAGCGTCCCAAAAATAAACCAGGAACATACGTCATCCGTCTGTCCCCATCGCCCCTGTGTGTAAAACAAGGGAGCATTTCGAATGCTGCTGATGAAGCATCACATTCCAGAGGCTTTTTGGTGAAAGTCACTCCGACCAATGCAACCTAAATATCGGTTAAATATCAGTCAGGGTTTGGTATATATCTAGATATCTATATTTTTCGTTGAGAACTCGAGCTCAAATTGTCTTTCTACGCTCTCACTGGCCAAACACCACAAGTTTACTGGACAGGCTCGGCTTTCTGTTTTCGGGCATTCTCTAAAGGGACTGCTTCGGACTGAGAGAGGTTAACCAGCAACATTTTTATTTATATTCTGTACAAATGATTGTGAAGTGTCCTATATGGAGAAAAAAAAACAGAAAAAGAAAAAATAATCAGTATTTGCGGGGTTGTTGATATCTGTCTGTCGTTGGTATCACTAACCCCCCTCTGCCCTCCCCTCCCCTCCTCTCCCCTCCCCTCCCCTCCCCTCCCTCACCCCCTTCTTCTCTTTGTAGTTACACATCCGTGGGGTGCACAATGTTAAATATCAACCATTTATTTTTTTGAAACCTGTACAGTGTATATAATGATATAAATGTGTATATAAAACAAAGATACTTCTGGTCTTGTATTGTTCTGAATTTTTAACAACCTTGTTTCTCCTCTTTTTTTCTTTTTGTAGGCCGGTTACACACGCGAACAAAAGAGATTTATTCAAGAGCTGTCTCAGTGGATGTGCACCAAGATGTAAGCTAAGGATGTATTCACATCTTATTACTGCTGAACTCCTCACGTTTCTCTGTGAATTCACACAAGTCGCGTTTATTTGAATAAGACTCCCATTTGAATGGAATTACAGACAGATCAGCCACTTTAATCACGAGAAGACAGAAGCAGCAGTTCTGCACAGAAGCGGCGCTGAAAGTTTAAACCGATGCATCTGTATGGAAGCTGCACAGCTCGGGGTTGCAGCGTTGCAACATCAATAATAACTTCTCACTACAAGATTAATCCGGGGGGGGGGGGCTTTACAGTAAAGGCTGATCAGCAACATGGAAACTGAGGGAAAAATCAATGGGAGCCTGCACACGGTGTCTGTTCTCTCTCAAACGATGAATTTTTTATCGTCACATCTTGTACAAATGAGAACTTTTAGAGTGAATCGTAAGAGAGCGCAAGAAAAGATTTCAGTAAGACTCTGCTTTTTTCCGTCTCCAACACAAGTTGAGTTGTTAACAATTTGTGATTTCCTAAATAGACTAAATCCTGTGGAAAAGAACTAACGACCGTAAAAATGTTGCTAGGTAACGTCATACATGTTTTGTTCGAAATCAGTGGCAAATTTGAGAGGAAACAACTGTGCACACCATCCTCCCACTCAGTAAAAAAATAAGCAAACTGCCCCTCCTTGTTAACCTGCCATCTCCCCCCCTGCCCCCCCTCCTCCTCCTCCTCCTCCATCTCTCAGCAGCAGAGGGGGCAGGAGGGGCTGTTCAGTTCAATCGTCCATGTTTGTCTGATTCACTGAACTTTTGTCTGACTCAGGGTTGGCTGTCAGATAATAGCAGTCTGACTGTGCTGTGAATTGTTACATCACACCGTGCTGATAAATGCTCCACATTGGGCCAACCTGTCATAAAAAAAAAAACACACGCCACACACACACACAACTCACATTGTGCGAGTAGGATGATAAGGTGGCAGAAATTACACATAGGAAAGAAAACACTGAATGTCTCTGTAAAAGCACAGAGTCACTTTCTACCACCTGAGGCAACTGGCAGACTCTCCTCTATTGTTTTGCGGCCCATGAGCCTGATAGCAAATGCATGTGCACTTATTGTAAGCAAATGTTACATTATAGTGAAATTGTGTTTAATGTGAAGTTCTGCAGATAGGAGGAGTCCCGTGTGTCTGTGTGGCAGAAAGCTCTCCTTGATTCTTTGGTGGCGGGGAAGATACTTAGTGGTCCTCATTTCCATCGCCGCCTACATTTCAATTGGGAAACTTTAGGTTGTAAAATGACACATTTTCCCACCCAATTCCAGTCACTTTCATGTTCGTTCCAGCTCAGTCCATATTCGGACGTTTTGATAAGGACAGTTTCTTTTTGTGAAAGTTTAATTGCAAACACACAGACCAGCTCGTCAAGCGTCATATTACATAAACTGCTGGGAGAACAGCAGTGCCACGTTTCCTCTCTGGTCTACCATCACTCTCCGCTTTAGCAAACAAAAAAACAAAAAAAAACTGAGACATTCGGGGGTTTTTTTGATCTCCTAAATTGAGGAAATTGCCTCCTCTGCCTCCTACACGCTCAACTTTTAGTACATCTTCAACTCAACATGACATTTCAGAGAAAAAGTGTTTGTGCGTCTGATAATGACAGGGGAGGAGGGGGGGGGGGTGTTTCATTTACCAACTTATCTAACACTTCCGCTCCTAAAATGAAACGTGGCAGCCTTCCTCTTTAAACAAGGAGCGCTGCTTTGGCTCCAGCTCGCCTGCGCAGGACTCAGCTGCAGACGTGGGAAGCAGGGAGGAAGCGTGCGAGCGCTGGTGCTGGTCTTGGTGGTGGTGGTGGTGCTGGAACAAAGGCGCGCACGGGATTGAAATTCCAGGGGAGCAGAGGGTGACGATGGGGCCGAGGATAAAACAGAGAGCTGTCACGACACAAGAAGCAGCAGTGGAGGATGACAGGGAGCGCTGGGCTACAGATAGGCACAGTGGGTGTGTGTGGGCAGCTGATGAATATACACTCCAAACAAGCCTCAGAGCAATGAAGACGTGAATTGTGCTTTCCCTGCGTGTGGGATCTTGAGGTGGGATCCTTTTTCTTTCCCCAAGAAGGGGAATTGTGGCTGAGGCTCCACTGCTACATTGTTAGGAGAAAGCAGAAGGACAATATTGACGTTTATTTACACACTGCACAAACTGCCTGATTTGATTTTATTTTGGGTTAAGAAGCAAAATATGATTTTCCCTTCAGCTTTTATGAGAAAAAAATTGCATCCAGATATTATCCACGGTTTTTGACAAAAACCTTGAACAATCTGACACCATAAACAGAACAAATTAGCCTTTTTTTAACCCAGTGTTTTCTTTGTTTTTACACTTTTCCACTCTGTCAGTGTCCTGTTTGCTCGATTAAACCTTTTAGTGCTGGTGGTGGGACACAGGTTACATGTCAGTCGACCACATGTCATAATTACCTAAAAAGCCACCAGTAGTGACCCGGCCCCGACCAGACCAGACCCGACCCGACCCGACCCGACCAGACTTTGTCTTCTAACCAGCAACAATGTTCCTTCTACAAAGCAACACTTCAGATTGTTGAGGGTTCACAAGAAAACCTCGCCGGATGCAGCAGCGAGTGTCCAGTGATTTGTTTACCTCCAGTGACTCCCTGAACTGTTTTTATGGTCAAAGCACAACCAGTTGTATTCATCAACAAACCAGAATATTGTGAAGAAAGCTTTGACTGCACAATAGATGGTACTTTTTTTGGTACTTTCTGTAAGTTAAACACCGGACAGCTTGTCTGTCTATCACACAGCTAACACACACACAGGCAGACGACCACATTTTCACACAGTCACTATAAACACCCAACTTTACAATCACACTTTAGCCCAACATTCATGTCTGAGGGTGTGGAAAAAAAACTCAAACAGAAAAGCCTCGTGTCAGATTTGGACAAAAATCTTTAAACGTAGGCGTTCACCTCTGCACCACCTTGTCACAATGGAAATTATTTATAGGGGAGGCGATGAGAGTCAACCCAACAATTGCTGAGAAAGAATACCGGTAGACTGGATCACAGCAATAGTACCCTAAAACATGTAGGTGTATTGGACCAGAAAAGTACATCATACCTTGGCAAATATCCTCAGTTGCTTTCCACCACTGACTAAGGTCATTGAGACAGATGGTGGAGGAGCAAAGGAAACACAGAGGGGAACCCTTCTGACATCATCCCGGTCTATTTTAAGATGAGCAGAAAAACGTAAATAATGAAGGACAATCGTAGCCAATATATTCTCCTTTTCAGAGAGTCCAGAAAAATAAAGGAGCGTGAATATTGATTTCTAGCCTGGTGTGTGTTACATTTTCTATTGTTTGCGTTGCCTCTTTAGCAGATCATGTGTACATTGTGATTCTATAGACGTACACAAGCAGACTCGTCATCCGCTTAGAGATGCTGCGCACATCGGCTGGCCAGAGGGCATTTCCCTTCTGCTCTCAGTACAAGGTTCCAGTGAACCGACATGACACACAGCCGGACAAGAAGCGCTCCCCACAGTCAACACATGCTGATCCAACCGCTGCCAGGGAGGGAAAGAGAAACCCTGTTTGCACAGCTTCTAACAAAGGCACATGTGGTTTACATGGGAAAAATGGAGCCAACATCCTGTCGAAAAAATACATCAACACACAGCATATTGGACACATTTATTCTCAAATAGTGACATGATTTATTTAGTTACCGTAAGGAGCTTACATAACAGTATTGTCTATTTCTGTCAGCCAGTAGGCAGACATTCAGCTGACCATGGCAGCTGCCCAGTGGTATCTTCACATTGTGCCCTGCAGGAACAAGCGGTGAATGTGACTTATATGTCGCTGGAGCGATCAGTTGAGAGATACGACGATCAGCAGGTGCCTGAATGTGACCACAAATCTGTGGTGGAGTGCTGCCACCTGGTGTTTGTAAAGAGGCACTTGCAGGCAGTGCAACCCTTATGTAACAGGCACTGTCCAACATGGTCCATCATGGCATCTCCTGGTCATGTGATCCGGGCCTGTGTGGAGTGGTGGCAGCGCTGAATGAAACAACGCCAGTAGAAAACAATAGAGGCCGAACATTTATTCAGTAACCCATGATGTCACAGGCACAGGCACCATTAGATGTATTGTACAGGTCAGCTGGCCTCCGCTCTTAGAAGCTGGCTAACTCAAGAAGCTATATTTACAGAAATGAATCAGAAATGATATAATACAACAGGTAAGCGATACAGTTCCCACGTTGACCTGTATCACTCTTTACCAGATCGACCAAAAACTTCCCTCATCTTCCTCACTTTTGTTTTTAAATACAGTCGTGCTTTTTATTTCATCACCACATTATTTCATGGAAACAGGTGGAGAGTATTCAAAGACAATTGCTTCTCCAAATACATTGAGCTCAGTGTTATTTTACAGGGTTTTCCATGTGCCACTTGTGCGACCAGGCTGACCTTTCTGGAGGCTTATCGCACTAATATTCACTCAGCGCCCTCCTCCGTTGCGCCTCAGAAAAAAACAGTCCAAGAAAGCCTCAGTGGCTCTCCTTATCCAGGTACTCCAAGCTGGGCGCGTCCAGCCGCTGCTCCTGGTTGCGGTTCTTGGTGAACTCCTTCAGCATTTCCATGACATCGCCCTTGTAGGCGTCAGGTGTCGGGAGAGCCTCTGTAATCAGGGGGAGTGCACGTTAGATCGCTTTCCAGCTGCCAGCTCAAGGCACGTCTAACTAGACTAAAAGCAGGGAGTAAATCACTGAGCACACAGATAGAAACTCCTTCACCAGTTTATATTTCAGTTGTAAACCAAATAAACATATTTTATTTTTGATGTCAAGAAACAGGGAAATTTGCATCATTATTTATCACTGGAGTAAACGGAGACCTGGTCTGAGATCAGATTGTTTGGTCAATATTTTAGTGTCTTTCTTGTTTCTCGGTAACTCAAACTTCAAATCATTATTTAAAAAGGGAATAATCATCCTTGTGAAAAAGTAACTCGTCAGTAACTAAAGCAAGCGAATCACTGCCTTGTTGCAGAGGGAACCGTTTTGTTTGGTTGCTGTTTGTTGGATGCCTCACGTTTGCCCACCAAAGTGTTGACGGTACAAAGGTGCAGGAGCTGAGGGGTCCAAAAAGATGAGCCAGCTCAGCTGCTTTTATTAGCTCTCCAATGAAGGCCGCGGCTCAGCCGTTTATGGCAAATTATCCCCATTAAAAACATTTACAATTACTAATAAAAAACAAGTGGGAGACTACATGCTGTGTTTAATAATGATCATGATGATGATCATCAGAGGGGAATTTCCTCTTTCTTTTAAAGCACTGAAAGCCAGTGATAAAGGCTGGAGACGATGTGAATCGGTCGATTTGATGCTAAGTTGGATGAGTTTTTGCAGGAAGTACGAGATGTCTAAGAGGAAAAACAGGAAGCAACAACTCCTCACCAGTGGCCCAGTAGTAGATGTCCCAGTCATTGCTGGGTTCGTTAATGATCCTGTCGTACTGCTGAAGCTGGTGCTCGCTCATTGTGTTCAGGTATCGCTTCGCGAAGAGGCTGCAGAAGGAAACGGAAAATTAATTAAGGAGCTGAATCCTCCCGCTGAATGGCGAGTCGATGGTAATTATCTGAGTCACTGGTGAATGGGAAGCGTGAGAAATTGGAACAAGCCGTCATTTCTGAACACCTGCAGGCTACGAGTGGCACGTCTGCTTTGAGGAT
Source organism: Malacoctenus tetranemus (assembly GCA_032274765.1). Classification (NCBI taxonomy): domain Eukaryota; kingdom Metazoa; phylum Chordata; class Actinopteri; order Blenniiformes; family Labrisomidae; genus Malacoctenus; species Malacoctenus tetranemus. Next base: position 15,625,037 of record JAUESF010000001.1, on the reverse strand, counting down.
GTTAATACAAATTAACAAGACTATGGGGGAAAAAAACCAAACATTAAAACCTCGGTGTATGTACAATAAAACCATAGAAAAAGGGGATGAGAGCAAAACAGCTGAACAACCTGAGTAATATGCAGTTCTCCAACATGCCCCTCTTGCGGCTCTCGTAAAGGAGGCGCCTTCGCTTGATGTCTGTGGGCTCGTTTAGCTTCTCCTCCCAGGGGGGCAGCGGGATCTCGATCAGGTCCCCCTTGGTGTCATCGGGGGCGTCCCCGCGGTAACCACGGGTAGATACCAGCCCGGGGACCGCCGGTCTCCAGGATGCCCGGCATACCCCCTGCAGCAGCTGAGAGACAAACACACGTGTTTGGACCAGTGCTTGTGCCGTGTTGTGTCTTACATCATCCAAAACATGTGATGGGTCAAACGACCCTGAAGACGGTCCCAGCAATGTGCCTTTGTTCTTCAGAACAAGAACTTCAAAACAATGCTTTATTCTATATTTGAGAATAACATGGCAAAGTTATAACAACAACTATAAAATAGGCCAAGACGTGGATAATGAAGGATTTTAATCCTGTCTTTCTTTCAATTTATATCATCTCAAATACCAACATTGCTCATTTCTAAGAGTTATAGGAGATAGTTAAAGTAGATGTAAAGTGTAAACTAGAATTAGAAGTGGACCTTAAATATCCATGAAGTCTTCGAAAAATACAAACATAGTGATGTTTGTCTTTTTACTTCAACATGCAAAAACATCCACAGTATAACTCTGGTCTACTTTGATACACCCTTGATGTTCTCAGCAGGGTCAAACGAAAGCTTTTGAGTGACACTTTACTGCCAAGTATCGACCTTGTTGCTGAAGGTTTTGCAAGCAACAAACAGTTCGGCGTAGTGAACGGACTCGTGCAGGTACACAGAGAGCAGAGCAGAGGGGACTTGCATAATGTCCCACGGTGTCCTGTTGTACAACTGTTTACTCCTGGATTGTACAACTGTCCTCTAACGGGACACGCTGCCTGCACAGCGGGAAAATGCACCACTTTGGGATTCGTATCGTTATTTATTAATCTATATTTTTTTCCAAAAACGCGATCTGTTTCTTGGTTGTTTAACTATATTGTTATATACACGCTGTGTTACGGCGACTTGGTAATTACCGTAAGACCTCACAAAAAGTCCTCGTGTAAATTCAAGGTTTAAACTCAGACAAAGCAAACTATGGAAGACTTACCCTTTTTGCGACAGTGGAAGACAGCATTTTAACCCTTCTCCTTGTTCCCAGAAGAGCTTCTGGTCTTCTCCTCAGTCAAGACGTTTCTGGTGCCCGACAGAAATTACACAAGCTAGTTGACGTAACAGCGGTGCACGGGAAACGCTGCAGAGGAAGCGATTTTACAAAGCTGCTATGGAGACGCCACGACCCGCCTCTGTGATCCTCTGGTTGGCTACGATACCTTTGTTTATGGGTTGGTGTAAGAGACTGTTGGCTGTGATAAGTGAGGATTGTGTCGAGTTTATGTATGCTATGTGGTTCAGCCAATCGACGATAGAGGAAGGCGGGAGTTAGCGTTACCATAGTAGCATTCGTAAAATGATCGGGGAACCAGTTAAACGCCGTACACGTGCCGCCATGTTGCTTTGGTAATGTGACATTTCGCTACTAGGAAACTCAACCAGCGTCGTGGATTGCAAAATTAGAAGCATTATTGTGATTGGTGTATTTTTATCAACACAAAGATATAATTTGCTTGCATTCTAATGCTTTTTGATCATAGGAAACTATTGTCGATAACGTTGTTTTCATCCGGTAATATATCCGTGACGTACCTGTACGTTCTCGTACGGAAAGATTAGCTGAATTAGCATTAGCTAATGTAAGAGAGAGCATGTAGTGGTCCAAAACTAGTTGTGTTTACATATATACGTGCAACAGTGAGAGCATGTGTTTCAGGGCGTTTGTTAATGCGACTCCGTGACTTTGGTCTGCTGATCAGACTTTCGGTTTGCCTCTATTTGTTTTGGTTAGCATCCTTTTTTGAGAGCCCAAGCGGAATGGTTGATGTTTAATATCGTAGGAAGGCGCTTCGTTGCTAAATAATATCACACACAACGCAACACTTGCTGGTTGTTGTGGACTGATCACTTTGCACGCGGTACATGTGCAAACAACGTTTGAAAGCAGAGAAGAGCTGCAGTGTTCGCCGGGGCTCATCTTAGGCCGGCGGGATGGCTGCTCCACGAGCTGCAGTCGAACCGAGCACGTCGGGGCAGGACCTCGTCGATCTGTACGGTGACCTGAATCAAAATGAGGAGGTGGGTTTTCATCTCAACGAAGGCACCAGTTACGACGCTGTGTTCAAAGTTTCCATTATCTCTCCGTGAGAGAATTTAAAGGTACATTTCATTGACATGTGGGCACTGAGAAGTTTCTGTTGCATCCTGTGACCGGTGGAAGTTCAGTAAGTCAAGACATTAGGTACAGGATAAACTGAGTTTTACGTGCCGTGGAGGCTTTGCTTTTATTGCCTTGTGCTCGTGTTGGTTTCCTGTTTAGCACTGGGCACATATCAGTTTAATAAAGTAAACATTAAAATGAAAATGTGACGAGTTCTTGATCTTTGTTGGATTAGTGTATCGGTATTGTCTCAGCAAATGAACTTCTGGCCAACTTACCAACATGTAAAGCAACTGAAACCAATCCCCAATGTTGCTTTGATTCCCTCAACTGGTCGTTTGTTTTATTCTTACTGTGCTGCATTTGAATCTGATCTGACCTGGTTTTGCTACCTGAGCCTCTGCACTTACAGATGCACTGCACACCAAGCTCTGATAAAGGGGGTTTGTTGTTGTTTTTTTCCCCCCCACACAGGAATTGGACAGGCTAGCAGAAGCGAATGAACTTTTTGACGACGTTCTTACTGGTTCAGTTAGTAAAGAAAAGAAGACTCCCAGGAAAGTCGGTACCCAGAAGGCAAAGCCCAAAAAGGATGTCGAGAAATCAAAACAAGGGACCACCCTTTCCACCCCAGCAGGAGGGAACATACCAAGGAAACTGTCTTTATATATTGGCAATTTCTCGTGGGTGAGCAATTCTTTTCATATCAAATTCTGAATTTACCTGTGTTAACGAATTGTTTATAATGCTGTGACAGAGGAAATGTAAGTTCTTATCTTCTCTAAAATATTGACAGTGGACATCTGACAATGACCTCATACGCATGGCCCAAACACTGGGCGTTAAGGACATCACTGAGATCAAGTTTGCAGAGAACAGAGTGAATGGCCAGTCACGAGGGTGAGCACGTGTTTTTCGAATGATTTAACCAACTGAACAAGCTTCTGTTTTGAATTTCATCGATTTGGATTCGTGTGATCTTGTGTTGGCAATCGCACGTGTAACCGTGTGTGTCTTGTGTGTTGCAGCTACGCAGAAGTGGTGGTTTCTTCAGAAGAGTCTTTAAAAATGTTATTGGAAAAAATCCCCCAGTGTGAACTCAACGGAGAGCGGATAGACTGTCGCTTTGCCACTCGCCAGAACCTCAACATGTTTGAGGATATAGCAAACAAACGTAAGAGCACCACTGTTCTCTAAAGAGACGCTGCTGATGGTGGTTGGTCTGGAGAAGTGTGATTGAGACTCTCTGTCCTCCACAGGAATTCCCATCCGTGTTAATTCCAAAGATTCCAAGGAGTCCGAGTCTTCAGAGAAGACCTCCTCATTGGTGTCTCAGGAGTCTGTCCCACCACCAATACCTCCACTTTTCCCCCCTCACCCTCTTACAAACAGGTTTTCTTCAATACCAAGCCCCTTCACTGCTCAGCCCCCTCCGCTGTTCCCACATATGCCACCAACAATCCCTCCGCCCATGCCCCCTCATTTGTTTCCTCCACATCCTATCCACATGCCAAGCCAACCTCCTCCCAGTCTCCATATAAATCCTGCGTTCTTCCCTCCAGCTCAAGATGGGCACAGCAGCAACGCTTACAGTCAGCAAAAGTGAGTAAAGACTCTCGTTGAAACATTACTGCGATGTTCCTCCCAATGAGATAACGTGTACCTGCTGATGAAAAGTTGCTCCTCTTGAAAGCAAAAGAAAGGATACAAAAGAGGAGCAGGTCTACAGATAATGAAGCTCGCGACACTCAGCGTTGCCATCCGTGTTTTCTTTCAGACACACATCCCAGAGCACAGACCGAGATTCAGAGGATCTAATGAACAGAAACAGAGCTATTGCCAGCAGTGCCATCACCAAGGCTGTGTCTGGAGCCACAGCTGGTAAGTGCAACAGGCCAGATTGTTTGAAGTGGGAGAAAGAACACGGCTTAACGAGCCAGGAGCAAAAAGGACAAATGCCTGTCTTTGAGTGGCACACAGATGGACAATCTCCGAACAAAAGCTGTGTGACATGCAAACCTGTGAGATAGACATCCTCCAGTGCATTTTCCTAAACACTGCCAAACCATTCTACTTGAAATATTGCATTCTGAAAGAAGTTCAAAGAGTGAAGTACTGCAGTCGAGGCCCTGACCAATAGGAATAGACTTGCAGGCACTCCAAAAGCTGTCTCTGTGTGTACACAGTCTCAGTATCAGCAGGTTGCGATTAAACAATGTGCCATTGTTTATTATTTGCAGTGTTTAACCTCTTATCTACCTCTGTTGTCTCTTGCCATGTCCCTTTTCTCCTGTGAACGAAGGAGACATGCGAGTCGCCATGGAAACATTACTAACCGCAATTGCCATCATTAAGCAGTCAAGAGTTTATGGGGATGAGCGCTGTCGGGCCCTGGTCACCTCACTCAAAGACTGTCTGGTCTCTATCCAGAGCAACTCTGACCACAGGTGTGTATAGTTAGTCAATGGGGCTCTAATGGTTCCCACACATGTGGGGACACAAGACACAACAGTGTGAGCTCTCCTTTCAGTCTTTTGCTCAAATTGCGTCCACCCTGATAGGAGCAGCAGTCGTTCCAGGGACAAAGAACGAGACCGGAGCAGGGGTCGCGACAGGGAGCGAGAGCGGGACCGGGACAGAGATCGGGACAGAGACGATTTCGCCAGCTGGGAAAATGCCGGAATGTCTCGGAGACACAGGGAGCGCTCCTGGAGCGGGGACCGGGACAAGGGACGCTCACGGGAACGGGAACGGGAAAGGCACAGAGACCACAGAGACCGATACCGCTAAACTTGGTAAGCTCGTCACTCCGACTTGCACCGCGCACTGACCATTCTCCATCCGCCTGGTTCATGTGTCTCCTTCAGTAACTTCAGCCTGAGCTGTTCTCGAGAAAATGAACTGTTGTGTTCAGCTGCAAATGAGAAAAGCAGAGTTAACTTTTTTTATCAGCTTCATGTGTCAGTTCCTCGGAACAAATTATTGTGACTTTAAGTGGACCTGTGTCATCATCTGTGTTTCAAAGTTGTACCTGGAAATAAGAGTTTATGGTGACCAAATTTAGTTTGAAATTTTTACATGCTGTTTGAGTTGTTGGCCGGAAAACTTGAAAAATCACAACGAATGTTTAATTTCAGTCAGGTCCTTCGAGGCCTAACTTGAGGATTTTCAGATGAAAGCAGCAGTCGGCGCTTTCCCCCTTTTGAGTTCCTGGAGCAAACGGAGTCGGAGTGTCCCCCTCGTGCTTTCATGTGAAAGCAGCTCATTGTTTGGAATCAAAAACACCATTCTTTTAGTTTCTATCTGCCCTTCTTCAGCCTCAGCCGCGCATTCCACATCATTCATTAAATTTAGTGCTGGGCAGTGTGACCCAAAATCTACAATGCAGTATTTTTCAAATGATACCGATCTCACTGTATGTGATTTTTTGTCTTTCCTAATTGTCTTTCAAAAAAAACAAACCCCACTATATTCTGTGTGAACTGGTCCTCTGCCCAGCACGGATCAGACCAGACTCCAGATCTGATTAAGTTGTGCTCAGTATTAATTTTCACCTTCAACACCATCGCTTCTTTGCTGTTTGACACATGCAAAGTGACACTGAACATGAATCAAATGAGGATAAATCATTATTATTGAACCATTTTGAGTGATTCTTTTTTTTGTGAATGTCTTAATCATTGCTGTTTGGTCAGTTGTCTCTTTCGAAATCACTGCTCATCAATGATACAAGAATGACAATTGAAATGTTTTGGTAACATCAAAAATTCATGTCTCTTAATAGTATAAAAGTAATCGGCTTATTTCAGCTGCACAAGTTGGTTCCTCAGTCATAAAAAAAACCAGAGATGACGTCGGCTTGTCATTGCCTCTCTCAAGACTTTCCTGAAACAGGCTAAATTATAAGGTGGAGCCAACTGCACTGTTTTTCTTGTAACTGAAAGGTCTTGAAATGTTGAAAGTATGCAACTCACCGTCACACTCTCACTGCATCATCATCCTATTTTTCCACCTACTTGTCACGATGTGTCCGCGCGGTGATGTAAGACAGCTTAAACTTGAAGAGGATGTAATGGAGTGTGATGCTGACCTTCAGTGCTTCTCTGTGAAACAGCTGAGGTTGAGTTTCCCAAATCGGCTGCCGGTCCTTAACAACAAGGCAAAGGTGCTGAAATCTTTCGCACCGCTTGCTCAAATTTCACACGTCCCTCATTTCTGTAAGAATGTGAGCAAATGCCTAAGAACATGTCGAGAGCAATCCGTGTTTGATGTGACTTTGAAAAGCATCCTTTTTATCCCCCATAGATTGAAGAAGTCTCTTCATGTTTGAAGCAGAGTAAAGATGGGACTTTGTTTTTGCACCAAGTATATATAAAATCTGGAGGAATCTTAAGGCGATGCAGAGGATGTGGTCCCCTCCTTAAGTGTACTTGTTGAGGTTGTTTTCTTGGTTCCTTTTTTCTGACCAGTCAGATAATCTTATTCAGACTTGTTCAAATTTGAAAAAAAAAAAAGCAAAAACATCCTTGTAGATTTGTTGCTGGAACATCAGAATTTGAAGTTTGCATGCACATTAACACCCCTTCATAAGTTATGTAACAGTGTAATGTTTTCATCACTTTTTTTTGTATTGAATCTACAAAATAAAAAAAACATACCCCACAGATTTAGTCCGGATCGTTCCTTTCTACCTTCATACAATTAAGTCATAATCTCACCAACTACCAGAAAGTGTAGCTGTATAAAAACTGCCTACAGTTGCAATCCAAGCTCTCTCAATGTTAATCACCAATTAAAGGTAAAAATGCTTATATTTACTGGCAAACATGTCTCAGCATTCTAGTCTGGTCTTGTTTGTTATGCAGAATAACTCAAAATTACTATTGACAGGTGTTCAGTTATGTTTCTCCTGAACTTCAAATTAAATCAAATATTAAATTGTGCAATTAAGAAGCACAAAGGTGCTCAGTTTCATGTTTTGTTCTGGTGATGATTGTGGCAACTCAAGTCAGTAACACTGGTGTTATTGTTGACATCTTTATTATAAAAACGAAAGCATCAAAAATGGGTGCAGCAACTCAGAACTGTCAAGTTCTCACAGCAGCATTTGTTGCCATATATATTTATACAACAGAAATTTTGACAAATTCACATTCCCACAAAGTCCATCGGGTGGTTCCTGTTATTTTTCCAGCGGTGCATAATTCAACAATTTCTCGATGAGATCCACGTGTGAGAGGAGCATCCTCCGGCAGCAGTACCTTTTCAGGCCGAGGGCATCCAGGGCATCGCTGAACGAAGGGAAAGTAATGTCAGTGCTAATGCAAGGTGCACAGATAACGCACATAGACAGGAGTGCACATTAGTGAGGAAAGCCTGCTTAATAGCCTCAAGTAAGTGCCATTATTCAATTCATCACTACAATCATCCCAATCTGACTGTGGGCTGACCGGAGGTCCAAACATGAAAGGTCCTTGTGCTGCAGTCTAAAAGGATTTCTGTTGAAAGCTCACTGTGTTTCTACAAGAAGGGTACAGCACAACACCTTCTTGTAAACATGAATAAATCAGGCCCGAGTGATATTGGAAGGGATCAATAACAAGCACTGTCTGCAGACAAAAAATAAAAAGCCCCTGACGACAAGTCATTATTCTGTTCACCCTTCACTCACCCTTCAGTGTACTCCGCTTGCAGGAGGCCGAGGTACGCCTCCCATTTGTTGCCCACAATCTTCCCACACGTGAAACATCTGACGGGGATGATCATCGTGCTTCACCTGGTGACCACAGTCGCATCAGCGTGTTAGCATCGAGGTCGGAGTGCTGAGAAAGTGACGCAAACTAAGTAACGACGCGGCTAACAATATCCAAATGGTACAATGTATACCTAACAGGTGTTGCAGTTCACGCGATTAGTTTAGGTGTTTAAACTGAGTGTTTAACGTAATATCAATAAAATGTGACATGTTGCTGAAGTGCTTTGCTGGGTGATTAGCGTTATTGTTTTGCTAACACTTTAGCTACACGTCGTGGCTAAGCTAACAGTAATAAATACGTTTAAACAAGGGCACAAAATAATAGAAAGTGCAAGTAACTACAACGGTTTCTCGATGCACAGACTGTTTTCAGACAAGCAAGGACTAAACCTGTTTTAGCGTCCTGTTTCTAACTTACTGTGGTTCATGTGATTAGCCACGCGGCTAACTCAACGACAGGCAAACGTTAGGTGCTGCTAACGTGCTGCGAGGAGTGATCGCAACCCAATGTACCAACAAAAGCACAACGTCAATGGATGTTCCGCTGAGTTTTACTCACCGTCAACAAAATGCTTTCAGCAGAACTGAAATATTCAACAGAGAGAAGTAATGTTCAGCGGCTCGTGGCTTCCCTCGCTCCCTCTCCCCGAAGATTCAGATCAGCTCCCTCCTCCTCAGGCATGACGTCACTTCCGCAGAGATGCTGAATGCTTTTTTTCATCATCTCACCGACTGTAAATGCCAGGAACTACTGAGAAGTCATGAAGTCAACTTAGAAATCATGACTCTTCTAACGCTGAAATCTTTAATTTAGCTCAACTAAAAATTCCCAAAACCTATTTTTCTAGAAATAGGATAATTACACATAAACAAGAAATAATTGCAATGTTTGTGCATACAATTTTTCTTGACTTCACCCATCATTCATTAAGAACATTATACTGTTTTAGCAGTCCATCACAGCTGCAATGTTGACATGAATGTCCTCAGCGATTGCCTGCATTCATGTATTTTTTTTTGAGGCAACATATACCAGAGATTATGTGTAAACTACCCTCTTCTGCGATGGCTTTGGCTGTTGTGTATTTTTACAGTAACCCTTATCAAATGCTACCCAATTATAAAGTGCAATATGCATGGAGATGTTCCATTGGCCAGAATAAACAATGGTTTTACCACACAGAGCTCTCACTGATCCTCCCGTTTCTCCTTAATTTTCCAACAAGCGACTTCAGTGAAGGTTTATTCACCCACAGCCACCTGAAACAGATGCTACCTATAATATATGGCGTTCCTGTGTGTTAACAGAACATCATAGACGTTGTTTATGGTTAAATTCTGAAAAAAAAATTCACAGACACTCAAATTAATGCTGATTGGCTGTTTGACCTCTATTTATTTGGTTTGTGCAAAGGTGTGATTGTATCAAAGAAATACTTTCACTGGCTGGTTCACTGCCTTTATTCAAGTTGGATTTCAAAACCTTGTCTTTGTACATTGACACGTTTTGGGCGCAGAGGGAGGGCGCATTAAATAAAACCAAAAAAACTTAGGTTGGAAAAATATAGAAAAAAGATCATAACCATCCTTATCATCATCATCATCATTGCAGTGACCATAAAAACATTTCCATCCCCTTCATCATCACAGTAACATCTCCATCATTGCCATCAATAACATCATACATTATTACATTATTTATGTAATTTAACTTGCTACAGCACATGTGCTAAATGAGGAGTCCTATCTGAATTATTGCATTTATACGCTGTTGAAATTATGAAAATAGGAGTCTTCTTTTTTGGTACACTTTATGGTACAATGTAAGGTGAAATTTGTTCTGGTGCTGGGATACAACCTTTTTTTCATGGTGTAATTATGGTGGTGACAGTGGGAGGATGTGGCACAATATTTTGCATTCAAAGTGCCAGTAACACGTAAAATGGACATATACTTGAAGTTGGGTGATGTGGTGTGTGTCAGAACTGTATGTCCTGCAATGGGACGAGCCCCATGAACTTCATTGAGAATATTGTGTGGAGCTGTACAGGTGAGAGAGTGTGTGTGTGTGTGTGTGTGTGTGTGTGTGTGTGTGTGTGTGTGTGTGTGTGTGTGTGTGTGTGTGTGTG
>JAUESF010000001.1:15587870-15599601 GCA_032274765.1 Malacoctenus tetranemus | reverse complement strand
TGCTGTGACTGCATGCAAAGCCTTCATGCTGTCACTCCGCTGCTCAGGATTTGACCCCATTCGCTTTGACGGTCTTGGTATTTTCTAGTCACGTGCCAAAACACCTCTGGCAATTTTGCTGCAAAAAAAACCCAAAATCAAACATTTAGTGCCACCGCAGGACTGTTTGTTACTACATTGATGTGAATTAATTGTTCAGTTATTTCAAAAGATACCAGTGAATATTTCCTCTGTGTTGCTATTTAATTTGCACTGTCTGAGACAAGTTCACGTTCTCCTCCTCTTCTTCTATGTGCGTGTTGTGACATTAAAACACCACAATATCAAGGAGCTGCTTCGTAATTTGCGTGGTTATTTACAGAAATAGCATTTTTGGTCATCGTGGTCGACGCTGCTGTGTTTTTCCTCCTCTTGCTTTTTGACGCCATGTTTAATGTATGTCAAAGCTAGCATGGGCTCATTGATGCCACTGTTGTAAAGCCTGGGTTTGTTAAACTTGGTGTCCTACCAACAATACCAGACACATGCAACACAGTGTGACTTGCACGAAACGTGTAGATCACTGATATCTCACAGTGTGTCAGTGAATAAGGTGGTAGCAGAGCCCCTCTAGATTACTTTTAAGAGACGGTGAACCCCCTTCTTTGATCTTTGCATCATGGGACGAAAGCATGACGCAATGGTACAAAAACATTACAGTGAAGCAAACACTGTTAGAAACATGCACAGCCACCACCACCCAGAAGCAGCAGGCTTCAAGATTAAACTATTGGTTTTCCTTCAGAGTCAAGTTTTGAGCAGACTCCTGACTCCTCAAGTCAGAAGTGCTGGTGTCAGGCAAACATACCAAAGCATGTGTCATTGCTGCAGAGGGTCTAATTACAACCTCATTTGTCGGGTGAGAGGTTACATGTTTCATTGTAGAGAAAGTGATCACACAAGGCCTCCGAAGGTTAAAATTTCAAGAAGCCGCAGCATTTCACAGTCAGGTGTGCAGTGAAACACCTTCTTTTATTAAAGCAGAACGAGTTCGACCAGCCAACGCTTCCACTCAGGGAAGCACAAGTGAATTATTGCTGTGATCCGGTTCTATGTGAGTCACTTTTAGCAGAAGAGTTTTTTTGTCACAATATCCATCCAGGGACATGATGAATGTGTGGCTATAAAAACTGTGGCTTATTTCCAAATCAGTGCCGCACAGTCGCGGCGGGGCAGTATGGCAGACAAATACCATATAAATCACTGCAAATGTTTACAGTGTCTTGTTTACATGCAAATTATTTACATGATCTGCCTCCTGAATTATTAACAGAGACATGTTTGGAAGGACAAAAGTCTAAACTGTTTACACCGGGGTTCTTGCGACTCCTGGTGCAGAGCTGCTTTTTATGGCGTGTCCCTGCAACTGGTAGATCTGTGGAGTGATGCGACGTTACTGGCAGGAATGTAGATTGTAGAAATGTCTGTACACTTTCGAACTGTGGGAACACGAACGTAGCGGAGACGATACTGTAGTTTTCGGTAACTGCTCAGAACAAACTTTATGATATCAAGAAATCTATGGACAATAGTGCTGCTGCAGTGTCATGGCTTTACTGGTTGTCCCTGCATGTGTGTGTATGTTGTCTGTGTGTTTTCGTATTTGTGATTTTTCTATCTGTCATGGTGCTATTGTTAGTCTTTGCTTCTGTCTGTGTTTTTTTTATGCCTCTGTATACTTTATTTTTGCTCTGCCATCAACCTGCCAGGGACTGCAGATGGAAACGAGCCTGCATGGCCAGATCTGGCACTTGTATAAATTGGGATGCTCTTGTCAGTTATTGCGCACCTTCCCTTCCTAAATAAATAACCAAAGCGAGATCAAAAGCAAACTTGTACACACGCGGGCTGTTCACGAACGTGTTGAACTATTCCTGTACTGTGAGTGGTGTGGTGAAGCGGTGGTTCGCACTGTTGTCTCTCTGCAGAAGAGCACACGTGTGCTTTCCTACAAGGTACCTGGACGCAGTGAGATGCTTGACTATAGGTGTCTGTCTCAGATGTTTGTCATTATCTGTCACAATTACATCACAAAATAACTGTCGCAAAATCTAACCAACTAACAGTCGAGCCTGACTTTGATACTTTGTAAAATTGAGGTGAAATTAAGGTTTATAAAAGCCTTCATTGACCTTATGTTGCTGCTATGTATGATTTATTTTCATGTATTTGAATGAATGAAATAGCATGTGTATAACAGCTTGGATCCATGCTGTTATTACATGTATCATATGCAGTGCAGGCAAAAAAAAAAAGTTTCACCTTAATAAATAAATGATTGGCCACAATTAAAAGGAGACTAAATGTCAGTCATGGCTCTGAGTTAGAGGCCCGACAGTGAAAGGTCACAGTATTACGAAAAGAACATAGGACGGCTTCAGTTTCATGGCGAGTTAAGCAAAAGGGGAAAACCTCTAATCTATACTCAGACATAATGCAAATCGATGCAGGTGTTCCAGCTCAGTGGACGGCCACTTGGGAAATCAAGGAGAAAACTGTCAATTGGCTAAGGTTAGGTAGCTAAGAGATGCACACAAGGCTAACTTTTTAGAGACTTAGCATAAGCAAAGGATAGACAACTGCTTGCACACAATGACGCCCGAGAAAGACGTCACTGCAAAAATGGCTCCGAGTATTTGTCCAGTGAACCTGGAAGAGCACGACGAGCCGGTCTGTGCAAGTTTCCCATGAACCTGTTTTTTATTGTGTCTGAATACTGCAGCAGATCTTCATTCAGGAATTTGTTTTACTGTTCTGTTAACACGCGTTCACACTGAGATGCACAGTATGGACGTGGAAGCACAAATGCTCAATAAAAGTTTTTTTGCACCATTTGATCCTCTTGAAATTTTGGGAGCAGTTTTTGTTTGAATGCAAACCTGGAAGAGGACTGAACCAGGAGAGATGTACTTACTGTGGATGAGTATAGTAGTATAGTGGGACGTACTGTCGTTTCAAAGCCTACAGCCTCCTTTTAATGATTGGTCGTGCTGATGCTTTTTTCTTTTTAAGTCTTTTACCCATTGTGCAGAGGACAACAAGGACACCTGTTCGCTTGACTTTAAAAGCCAGTTCTCTCTGAGACCGTCTCATCATCTGAGCACCAATAATCATTATCAGAGCAAAAACTCCTTGAATTCTTCTTCTTTGTTGTTTGCAGTGATCGGCTGTGTGTGCAAAGACACTGTGAAACACAAAGCTACAGGTGTGATTTTTTTCCCTCCCTCACAGCAAATCATTGTTCTGCAGAACATTTGCTTCTTTTTTTTCTCTGCACTGGCCGAGCTGGATTTATTCCAGCTGCTCGCGCTGCGACCTTCCTACAATTCACCTGTCGGTTCTGTACTACCAAGGTAACGAGTACTCCAAAAATGCAAAGGGAATCTGACACTTTTTTTCTTTCTCCCACATTGAACTGTTATGTTAACTAGATTTATGGCCAAACTTGGTGCAAAACAAAGGAACAGGATGCATGAAGTCAGAACACTGAAGTGTGAAGGAACTTGAAAAAACAATAACAAAGGGATGTCTAATCGAAAATGTTGCTCGACAACTAAGTTGCCGTGCCAATTCCTCATTTCAGTCTGACCACACAAAAGTGGAACTGGCTCTGATGCACATTTTCACAATACTTTGCCTGTTAGCAAACAAGATATTGCAGCTCGTGTCATTTTATGCTCTCAGCACGATGCGGACGACAGTCATGGAAGCATATCACTGCAAATGACTGGTAAAATAATCCACCCCCATCAGAATATCTGTGTCTAACCTTTAAGGTGAAGCAAATTCATCTGTACAGCGCTATTCAGACACAAGGCAGTTCACAGAAATGGCATCAAAACAGGCTACATTTCTGAATTTGATCATTTACCTTCAAGAAGCAAATGCTGCGACTATATGTCAGCTTGTTTGTGCAGGCAGGCACAGTGCAGAGTGGGACTTTAACAGCTATGATGACTGTGGTATTTAAGGGTGAATAAAGGAGGCTGCTGCCAGTTTCACAATCACAGAAGAAAAAATGCTCTGAAACAATACGAAAAAGCAGAGGCGTGCTGGACAGCGACCAAGGAGGATTCTTAACATTAGCTGGTTTCGCTTTATCAGTTCCGGGACTCATCACTACATTGCACCTATGCGTTGGACACGGAGCAGTCAGTCACTTCAGCTCCGAGGATTGCTTTTTCACTTTTCTTTTCGACAGTACTGGGAAAGCGTTTGTTTATGGGTCCTGCTGCATATTTGCTGGGAGCTTTAAGGCTGTATCAGCCTGTATCAGGAGCATAAGGCCTGCATCAGCCTCTCTGCGGCTTCCTCTCTCCCTCTTATTTCCCTCCTACTGTGCCTTTTACAGTTCATTTCAGTTTCGCCTCGAGGCAACTTGAGTAATCTGGCAATGCTTTTTCAACAACAAATGGACAGGGGAGCATAAAAGAAGCTTTTTTTCACAGGGGCACAAACAGCGCTGTGGCACCGTGTATTGAAGCTGGTTTTCCCTTTTTCACATTGTGCTGCACCTTCTTTGCATCCTCTCACCCACTTAGTCTCATCTTGTCCACCTCCCATTATCATTCATTCTTCATGCTTCGTAAAAGTCTATTTTTGTTAGTCCCCACAGGCCTTTCTTAGTTTTTGCAAACTGCGTGGAGAGTTTAACAATCGGATAATAAATGCAGGAAGGATCTGCGCTCACGTAGGTCTCAGATAAGCATAAGAAGGTCTGACCTGTTCATTGTTTATCATGGGATTGGCCCTATTGTGGTGACTGCTGCTTGAAGCCAAGACATATCTCATGTCCCATTCATCGTAAATAAATGTGATGTTCTGTTCAGAGGGCATGAGCCTTCACGCTTGCAGTCCAGTTTTGTGTCTGTGAAAAATAGTTTCAGGTAATGCAATTTTCCCCTGAGCCTCCTCTCTCTGCTGTGGCTGTCCCTGCAGGGCAGTGATGCCTGGAATGGTGATGTTCCGGCGGCGCTGGTCAGTAGGCAGTGATGACCTGGTGCTGCCCGCCCTCTTCCTATTTTTATTACACTGCATCTGGTAAGTTTATTTAATTCGTCGGTGATGAGTCTTCTCTCTCTTCTTCTGAATTTGTACTCATCATGGCTCTCTCTCTCTCTCTCTCTCTCTCTCTCTCTCTCTCTCTCTCTCTCTCTGTCTCTCTCTCTCTCTCTCTCCCAGGTTGGTGGTCCTGTCCGTGGTCCTGTTCGGGCTCCCCTATGGCTCCGACCAGTCCTGTTCCATAACACTGGTGGACCATGGCCGGGGCTACCTGGGCATCCTGGTCAGCTGCCTTATATGTGAGAGTGCCATTATGTGGTTGAGCATGAGGGGCAGCATTTTATACACGCAGCCCAGGGAAGCTGTGCAGTATGTCATCTATATACGGCTCGGTAAGACCTCCTGGGACACGTTTTCATTTACATATGAGACAGAATGATGTCTTAGCGTTTGTCTGAGTTAGTCGTGAAGATCACTTTGGATTGTACGTGAAGGCGTCAAACAGTGTTGATATTCATTCTGCAGATATTGATCAGTGGTCACCTCACGCCTCCTGCTTCTCCCTCTCTCTCTCTGTCCAGCTATTCTGTTGGTAGAGCTGGTATACGCTGTAGTAGGAATCGCCTGGCTCGTCCAGTATTACCAGCCTTGCTCTGATGTCACAGCCAAAAACTTGGCTTTGGGTGCGTGAAACAGATTCAAAAGGAGGATGAACGTTTGAAAACGGTTGTTTTTGCTGGGAAATCGATGGTGTATTTTTTCCCCCCCCTCTTTGTAGGAATTGTTGCGTGCAACTGGCTTGTGATATTCAGCGTTTGCATCACCCTCATGTGCACCTTCGATCCAACGGGTCGGACTTTCGTCAAACTGAAAGCAACTCGGCGGCGTCAACGCAATCTTACTACGTATACGCTCAGGTACGAGCAGGCCTTTGAATCCGGCTCATTTGTGGTCCAGGACTCGTCTAAATCTTTCCTGTTTTAATGACAGAGTCAGACATATAATTATACAGGTTGCTTTTTTTTACCCTGTTATAGACACAGGCTGGAAGAAGGCCAAGCCAGCAGCTGGAGCAGAAGACTAAAGTTCTTCATGTGCTGCACAAGAGCCCAGGATACGCAATCAGTGAGTCAACTCTTGAACACCCATTTCCCTTTTTGTAGTTAAAGGAAACCTAAAAGGGCATAAAACCAGAAATGTGTCACGCTGGATAAGCTCACGTCAAGTTAGCCCTCATTTAAATGAGCGAAACTGCGACTTTATTATTCATGAGAGGGACTTTAAGCAGTTCCTCAGTCACTCTCCAAAGGCAAGAAGCAATTATGAAGTATAAACTGAGAACAGCTTATCTCATGCACTATCAATTTGCAAGCTGGAGCCCAAGAAAAGGCAGAATCCATTTATTGTTATGCCAAATTTATCAGAATACCCGACAGGACTGAAGTCGTGACAGAAATAAACCAGGGAGGTTGCGGTGAGGCACAACTTTTCAGGAAGACGCGATGTCTTCAGGCATTCCGGTGCAATGTGGACTCATTAGTGTACTTTTAAGTGAGCAGCGCCACTGTCGCTGTCCAACAGGGTCTGTTGTTACAGGTTCACAGTAACTCATCAACTTCCCTTTCTCCTTTGGGCAAAGTATGTCGCTGGTAGGTTTGAGAACCTGTTTCCTCCCCAGTGACATAACTTTTGATTAACTCCTTTTTAAACCTCCTAAATCACATTTGAGATTGAGACGTATTTTCACCCAGACATCCATATTTTTGACATCCATCCAAGCAAAGTTGTCAGGAAACCCTTCTGTTCCGGAACATTTGTGACCTTTTCTAGAGCTCTCTGAACTGACGGTGCAGACACAGTTCAACTTTTGTGGTTGCTTGTGGTCGTGTTGTGAAGCCACTTTGAGTGGCCTGTGATCAGGTTCGTTCTGTGGCTGTTGGTGTTTTCCTACTTTGCTTCAACACTCTCGTATCTTTTGCTCTCATGTCCAGGATGCATACTCAGAAGTGGCCAGCCTTTTCGCAGAGTTCTTCAGAGATCTGGACATTGTGCCTAGTGATATTATTGCAGGTCTCGTACTTCTCCGCCAGAGACAGAGATCGAAGAGGTCTTCAATCCTTGACCAGGTAGTAAAACAGATTGAACTTGATTGTGTTTTTTTTTAGATCTTTAAAATTAAAGTCTGTTTTTTTTCTTTTTTCTCTTCCAAAGGCCAACAATGACATTATAGCCTTCTTATCAGGAATGCCTGTCACTCGAAACACTCGATACCTGGACCTTAAGAACTCGGTAAGCTTCTTCGCATGGATGAACTTACAAAGTTGAATTGTGTCGTACTGTGGATCACTGTGCCTCTGTAGAAAGTGCACATGATGACCACCATCAGCATAGTGTACTGAGTAGACAGGAGAAAGATAACTGGAGCTCCTCTGTGGAACAAATGTATGTAGCACATAACAGGGAGAAGAAAATACTCCCAAATACTGTACGAATTTTCATCATTAGATTCATTCTTTAAATTGTGTTTTCTCATGGTGATGCACTTTATTCTCACTGATTTTGTAAGTGTTGATCTCCACATAAATGAACTATACACTGTGAATTGACCATGTATGACCACAAGAGTTCAAGTCAAATTTTTTGAGGATGTAAAAGACTTCTTGTTTTTTTTCCCAGTCACTGAGTGCTCATGCAGGCATGTGCGTTTGTTTGCTCGTCTGTCTGCCCTTCCCTCTCCCAGGCCGAGATGAACATGTACAAGGACGTGTGTTATTATATGCTCTTTGCCCTGGCTGCATATGGTTGGCCCATGTACCTGATGAGGAAGCCTGTCTGCGGGCTGTGCCACCTCGCCAGCTCGTGCCCGTAAGCTCTCAAACAAACACCCGCACAGTTTTTGATCTGTTTGGATTCTGTGTCTCTCCAGTGCAGATGGAATTTCACATGCGCCAACACTTGCCAAGTGGTAATCCACTGAGACAATACCACACCAGTTAGACCCACTCGCTGGCACAAGCGGTGTCGAATTAATCACATACTCTTATCCAGATTGCCGGCATTGGGATTCTAATTATATCTATTTTGATAATACCTGTTTACAGTTCCTCTCTGGAGTTTTTCCACCTACAGTTTTTGAAAAGAAATACACCTTTTATTTCCCTTTTTCTGTCTTTATCTTCCTCTTCCTCCTCAGATGCACGTCAGTGTCTGGCTCTCGCTTGTCTCAGTCCGTGACAGTGGAGGAAGACAACTGCTGCGGCTGTAACGTCCTGGCCATACGCAGGCACTTCCTTGATAACGATCTGAAGCAGGTTCACATTGTCTACACTTCCTGCCACGATGCAGTAAGTAATCCCACAACAAGCGTTCGGAGGTGTTTGGGCTCGACTTCCTCATGCGGTTTTAACAACTTCTGGCCAATGTTTGTTTCTTTGTATCTGATCTTTCTGGATGCTGTACCTTGTTGAGGTCAGTTACTCGCATCCTGAGTACAGTGTCAAAACAAGCTCATAATTTCAGACGTCGGTCCCTTCAAATGTCACTTACAGGGAAACATGTTCAGATGTTTAGAGCTGATTTGACTGTTTGTAGCAGTAAATTAAGCTCCCCTCAATCTCAGTCAAATCTGTGATGTGTCACAAACTGTAAGGTAGATGATTGTGTTCCTCTTATTGCACAAAATGGTCATTGTGTTGATTTTTTTGTGTATTGTGCATTATTTCTGTTCAGAGACACTTCTCTGGTCTTGGCAACATTTACTCAATCACAAGCAATGTTTTTTCCAGAGAAACTTGATGTTCAAATTCCATTTTTGACTCATTTTCATACTCTTTTGTTGGCGTGTCTGTTTTCCTGTCTTGCTCTTCGCTGAGGCAGAGAAGCTGGTGCAAAAGCTGGCTCAGTCCCAGGTGGTCCGACGATAACAATAACGGCTAAAACAATTTTCCTATCAGCGAGTCGGCCAACTCGACACATTAAAGCAATAGTGTGTGTTTATTTACAGTATCACTGCTTTGGCTCTCACAAACTGATTTAAATAGAAAGTTTTCTTCTCTCTTCTGAACCTTTTCCCACCAATCTCAGTCTCAACAAGCTTTTTTTTCCACCTCAGTGAACAATCGTTTCTCTATTCTGAAGCAGGTTGTTAAATACAGTTGTTACTTCAGTTTTGTAATTACACAGAGAAAAAAAAGCTCATAGCCATCATGTTTATTTTGTGTGGACTTTCTCTATGCTACATCAGCCACAGCAGGGTTTGTAAAGCAGAGCACGTCTCAGTGAGCCAACGCCGAGTTTCCATCAATAAATTCCTTGACTTATACGACTGCGCACGCTGTGCCAAGCATAGAAAAGGCTCGGTGACAATGACTGTAGATGTGCTCGGGTTGCAGGGCTGAAAGTGAAAAACAAGACGGACAAACTATCGCCCTCTTCCCCTTTATCCACACACACACACAAACACACAGTCACCTCATTCTCTAACCAGCGCTCTCTGTCCCCTCCCCTCCCTGCGTCTCTCCAACAGGTTTATGAGACACCATTTTTTGTGGCGGTGGATCATGATAAAAAGAAAGTTGTCATCAGTATCAGAGGAACTCTTTCCCCAAAGGTAATTTTGAATTTCTCTGGCTTCTCTTCTGCCACATATTTCCATCAGTCCGTCCTCACGATAAAGACCTCCAGAGCAGGTGAAGGGCTGGTGGATTTATATCGTGTTCTCTAACTCCTACACCTTTCACGCGTTCAGCAGAAACTTGACTGTTCACTCTCACTGATAAATGTCCAGTCCTTTTATTTTTATGCACGCGTTTTGGAAAAGTGACTGTAGTATTTTAAACTTAAGTGGACCCAAGAGCCAAGAGACACTCACTATTTGATAACAAAGGTTAACTGTAGCTTGGTAGTACTCGGCTACTTATCTCACTGAGCTTTGCACTGAGCTGATCAAAACGTCCAGCTTATCAAATCAAAATGCAGGTACTAGACAATCAAACTTAAACATTGAGGGTAAAATATGATGTTCACAAGCTCTTTATAAATATGTAAAATCTTTTTAGTCTCAGAAACTTAATTGATGGAGAAAAGGATTGAGTCAAACATGCATCATTTCTGAAATTCCCTTTGCATTTCAGTGGCCTTTTGATTTGAGCCTCGGCTAGTCTTTGATAGTCATAAAGCACTTTATACACACAGTGGGCATAACATAATGATCACCGGCAGATAAATGACTCAGATTACTTCCTTAATATGGCACCTGTTTGTGGAACGGATTTATTTGGCAGCAAGTGAACCTTTTGTTCCATCTCCAAAGTTGATGTGATTTTGACGAGGGTCCGTTTGTGAGGACTCCCATGCAGGTCATAGCATCTCTAATTCTGCAGCTTTTGTGGGGTGTTGCTGGTCTGCAGTCGTCACTATCTATGTGGACAATGAACGACAACAGGCATGAAAGGCCAAGTGTCATTAAGTCGTTGGTTCTGTTTTTAAAGGAGGTGTACATTCATGCACACTAATGCAATGAGTGCATTTGCAGTGAGAGTTTTGCAGACAGTTTCAGTTTCTGCACACTTCTCACTGAGACACTGTCTGTGTGTGTTGTTGACCCTCCTTTGTGTGCTCGGGGCTTAATGGTCCTCTCACTCTCAAGGAACTTTTATTTCTTCTGGTGTGTGTCAGGACGCCTTGACTGATCTAACAGGAGACTCTGAACGTTTGCCTGTGGAGGAGCAGCACGGGACCTGGCTCGGCCACAAGGTCAGACATAAAACGGCTTTCACGCAACTCAAACCCTCCACTGCAAAGACTTCCAACATTTTCATCCGAGTCCTGCTATTGTTCTCATCTGTGCTGTCTCAACGCGTACCGTGAAGCACAGGACTCAGAGGTCATTTCAGCTGCTAATAGTGGGCTAATTACTGCGAACAGTTAATTAAGAAATGAATGACTCTGTCATCTTGTCCATCTCTCGATACCCTTCCTTCGCTGAATGCCTCTCTCCTTCTCTCCACTCCAGGGAATGGTTTACTCAGCAGAATACATTAAGAAGAAACTGGAGCAGGAAATGATCTTGTCACAGGCTTTTGGAAGAGACCTGGTACATGACTCAGTTTTCCTCTGCAGAGAATGACTGGCTGAATAATGAGCCCTTTTCCAGGATTTGAATTGTGAATTTCTATTGACACCACTGTAGTGCTTTATTCAAGGCTACACTGGCTGTGTATCATCAACCGTGAACCCGACTGTCGTGCATACAACAAATTCTTTTTACAAACGGCAGCGAAAGCAATTTGTCAACGCGAGTATCTTTGCTGAGGCAACAAAAGTGTGCTGTTGTGAGTGTAATGACTCCGGCTGTCTCTCGCAGAACAAGGGCACCATGCACTACGGGCTGGTGATAGTCGGGCACTCTCTGGGTGCAGGCACTGCTGCTATCCTCTCCTTCCTGCTGAGACCTCAATACCCGACACTTCACTGCTACTCTTACTCTCCACCTGGTGGCCTTCTGAGGTGAGTCACTCTGTGTGTGTGTGTGTGTGTGTGCTTCATTTGCAAAAACTAGCAAAGACCTGTGAATACATCACTTTAATACATCTGAAAAGTTGTAATATATATACATATACGTGTGTGTGTGTGTGTGTGTGTGTGTGTGTGTGTGTGTGTGTGTGTGTGTGTGTGTGTGTGTGTGTGTGTG
>JAUESF010000001.1:15497086-15512571 GCA_032274765.1 Malacoctenus tetranemus | reverse complement strand
ATAGGCTGAACTGCTGCACAATTTGAGGGCTCTTTCTCTTAAGGACAAAAACAAAAAGTTTGGATCAAATACCTTGAACCCTGCAGTCGAGTTGTTTTTGACTGTAGTCTGAATTCTCCGGACTTTTAAAATGAAATTAGGTTCCCTGCTTTAGTCATGGAAGCTATGTGGTTATAAAATGACTCAGTCTGCCCCTTTTTTTCTGTAAATTTAATTTTACTGGTGCGTGATGTAATGACAACAAGTGGATTTGTAAATATACATACGCAAACAAATAAACAAGACTGTAAAAGATAATATAGTGTGTATTCTAGAATCCCAGCAAGGCAACAACACATGACCCTGTGTTCACGTGTACATCTGCTGCTGGATGATTTCACTCAGTCATCATCGCTGTGCTGTTTTCGGCGCGCCTCTGGTACTCCTCCTATGGCGAGGTTTCCGTGTGCGTGCCAACGTGTGTTTGCCTGTGATTCTGAAGCTGCTGGTTAGTCTGAATAAATCCACACGCTGTGACAGATGCCTGGTGCATAATGTCAAAAACCTGCCTTGCTTTAAAAGCTCTTCAAGCTCAATCTCGAGTCTGACCCCAGATCGTCAGCAGAGCACCTGCCACGTCAGCCCCTCATCGGCCCCACAACACCCACTCACTCTTCCCAGCTCCAGACATGACAGACGTGGGGTGAGACAGAACCGTACACAGCGCTGCAACAGCACTGAAGCAGCAGGAGATGGGCGGGCATGGCAAACACATAGCCCCATGTTATTCCCATCACTTGAAATAGCAATCAAAGGTGATCTAATTAGAGTGGCTTGTATAATTGAGGTCTTCGGGGATGCACTGACAGGGTCCAGATACTCCATCCCTGTGTGCACAAGGCTCAGCAGAAGCACAGGGAATTCTGGGATACGAGGCGCTCATGACAGAGACTTTTGTCAAGGATGTAAACCAGACGGGAGCCGCCTGTGTGTTCTGATGTTGCATGAATGCTTATCGGAAACAATCATGCATGTATGAGAGCTCTGCACACTCACTTAGACCAGTCAGGCTGCTGTCATTGTCCAGGTCTGCAGTTGTTTGTTTAAGTTCTGACTTGGCGCATGATGAATGTGTATTACATTTCTTATTTAGGAACTGTGCTTTCAAGTCAGTCATGCAGCCCTTTTTTTCCCTCCACAGGTCCTCCTCACTCTCTGCATCTCCATTATTCGCATGCAGTTAGTGCGACAGCTCATATGCAATCAACTCATTAACGCTTGACCCTTAAGTTATCTGTTTATCCCTTCACGTGCTACAACAACTAAAGATGTGACAAACTAAATCTCCTGCTGTGGCAACATGAACTTAATTTTTCCTAATATTCTAGCAGGCTAGACATTCTTGTGGCCACTCACGGTCGGTGGTTGATACCATCTTCACGGTCAGGCTGCATCCAAGTATGTTTCTAGTTTGACTTGCTTGGATAAAGCATCACTTTTGTTTTGGTTTTTCAGCGGGGATAGATTTCACCCGAGGTAACGGTGGATGTCCAAAAGCCTTCCATAACTTTTAAATACACAGAGCGACAGCGGAGGTTATTGGCACGGAGTTTAGGTTTAGATTTTCATGCGAATCTCTACGGAAAGTAAACAAGAGACCAGCAGAAAGGATGGAGTTTTCACAGAAAAGCCCTGGATGTTTAAAGGAGATGCACAGCTGTGTGTTTCAGATCACTTTCCTCATTGTCGTTTATGATGAAGACCTACACACATTCTTTATTTTTGTTCCTTTTCACCCAGTGAAACTGTGTGCTCTGTATTTATTTATGTTACTTGAAGAAAACTTAAAGAAAAGAAAACTTTATAACGTTCTAATGGTTTTTTAACCACATCTCCTCTTAAAATACCAAACTGGAAATAGACTGACAGCCGAAACCAAGACGGCTCTATTTCCTTCGTCCACTCTGATTAGTACAAATGCACGACTTACTGTACCTCTTGTGAGTTACAAACTCTGATCTATTAAAACACATATAATACCAATAAATTAGGTGATTCTTAAACGTTAAAAAATTAAAAGCGTGATGAAAATATTGACCTCATTCTTCCCTGTTTGTATTGTTTCATTTTTGAAATTAATCCGAAATGTCCTTCTTATCATTCTGCTTGAAGTTCATGCCTGTTCTACAAATATTAACTCTGTGGCTGACAGATGTTTTTTCCAAACTTAGCGTCAGAGGTGGGCAAAACAAAGAGGTTGTGCTCTGCTGGTGTTTTAACCCAAATCCGGCTTCTCGCGATGCCCTCTGGGCCGAGCGCTGTGGGACAGAGTTGCCAGGTCTGCTCTGGTTTCACGCTGTCAGATAAGATCAGTCTGTGTGTAGGATTTCAGTGAGTGAGAAGACCAGGTTAGTGCTGACCCAGTGCTGAGGTTTACCAACGCTAGTCACGCAATAACAGACGGAAAGCGAAAGGTCATATTTTACCTTCAATTCACTTCCACATTTCCCTGAAATAACTGAATATCTAATGCCAAAAAAACAGAACAGCCTGAATATAAATGCACACGTTTAAACAATGTAACATTGAGAGGAAATACAACTGCATATTAAAAGTGTTTGTATTCATTTGTAAATAAATCTGTTAAGGATCTTGAAGTTCTTCTTGCCAGATTGTGGCACAATGAACATAATTATGGCTAAATTTCCAACAAATTATGATTACACAGCTCGTGTTTCATTCATTCCACTTGTTTCACCATCACTATTATACACTTTGTTGTTGTAATAAACAGCAGTAACAAACTTAGGACTTTCTTAATGGAAACAGTTTCTGAAAATTGAACCAGACAGATTTTCCAAAACACTGATTTTGTTAGAAAAATATGACTGAAGGCTGCACGAGATTTGATCCAGGAGCTGAAGGTGGGCGAGAAGCTTCTATTTCTGTCGAAGAACTAATAGGAAGCACCTCTCTTGCACTGATCTGATTTCACCGAGAGATGTCATAACTCCCGCTCCTGTCTCTCAGTGAACTCTTTTATTGTTCTTATTGGAAATACATGAATCTGGATGATGCCTTTGTTGAAGTGCTTTTAATCTTAATAACGCTTCGGTATTAAAAGATGAGGCTCGGACTGTGCTAACTGTTCTTGAACTGTGTAGTATGCAGAGCAGATGTGCTGAACTGCAGCACTATATCAATTTCATAGCATATCATTTTAACCAGCTGTGACATAAATCATGACATGGTAACTTTGATATGATATCATCATATCAATTCAATGACTTCTGTGTGGCTTTCTGACGCAGATCAGGGAATTTAAAAAAAAACTTAAACATGCAAACAAGAGGAAGACTGTTACAGTTCATCTTTGGAAGAGGAAGCTCCGCCTTCCGATGCAAAGATTATAACCAAGAAACAAAATATTTTAGATGAATAAGAATTTTCTGAAAAATGTTTCAATATATTTTATTCAAGCTCAGATCCATTTCCCTAACTCAAGATCGTGCAACAAACTTCAGTGAAAGCTGCATGAGGACCTTCCCAGGGAATTTATTGGCTGTGTGACAATTGTGTCTCTGTGGACCCAGGTAGCACATGTAGAGTCTTCACTATAAATGCATCCCTCTCCCCCAAAACCATCACAAAAAAGACACAGCTGCTGCAGGAAAGGAATGATGGTGATACACTGGCTTGCTCATGGCAGGCAAATGTATGCAAATATAATGTATAGTAAAGATTAAACTATGCGTGCGTGCCTGTGTGCTGGTGCAAAAGGAGAAAGAGCCAAAAGAGTGAATTTTGTCACTGAAATAATCTTGGGACTCATGGAGCCGGTCGAGCCAGTTTCAAATCCATGGTGCTCAGCGGCCTCAGACAGACTCAGGGTCAGATCAGTCAGTGGGGACAATGTGTCCCTTGATGGATCCTGTGTGTCCTCAGCAGCAAAATAAGCACGCTTCTTTCCAGCTACTCCAGTTTTCTGAGTTAAAACAACAAACAAACAAAAAAAACCAACAGTAAGTAAAATACTTGACAACCAAAAGTTTCACAAACATATTGGGTGTGTATAAAGCTTAAAACTGTATTTTTTTGTTTGTATTTTTTAAAGGCTGGTTTTGTTATACTTCCACTATTGAACCACTCTACAAAATTAAACCACAGTTGCTCGAATGGCAAATTGCATGATGGTGAACAAAATTCTCTGTAATGATGATAATTATGGCAATTAAGTGGTGATGCATGTAATCTGTCTGTAGCACATGTGGGTCATGAATTATTAATGTTGCCCAACTAATAGGAGACAGTAGGGGGAAAATAACCCCTCTTTCTACTAGAAGTCTGGCAACTCCCAAAACTGACTGCTCACATATCAGCTTGAAAGGTTATTTTAAAACGACTTCTATAATTCTGACATTGTAACAATTTATTGGAAATTAAAAAGGAGTCATGAGCAAAAATATTTACCAATGCACAGTTTGAAAGGGAGAGTTCAAACAGAGAAAGGGGAAGCCGGAGGGGTTGCAGATGAGTCTGGTGTGTTTGCCTGGACCCACTACGAGTGGTGTGGGGCCAAAGTGTTTGTGGGGCTCCTGTGGTTTTTCAGCCAATAAATCCTCAGCACATATTTAATCCAGTCAGATGTGCTGCAGGAGAGGAGCACTGAAGGATGTACGGCCATTACTCAGGAACCCACATCAGAGAGAGGGGCCACGCATCCACCCCCCCCCCAACCCCACCCTCACCCCCACCCCCACCCACCCCACCTCACTAGTTATAGACACACTCAAGCATATAAGACAGAGAGCAAGATGTCGAGAGCATCAGGGAGGTGTGAGGACTGAACATGAAGGTTCATTGAAAAAATGTTAACTCTCTCTCTCTTTTTTTTCTTTTTTTTTTTTGAAATGGCCAATATTTGTTTTGGAGTTATTGGGTTTCAAAAGGGAAAAACACCGAATTTTTTTCTTGTTATTTTTTAATACTCCCCTCTTTGTGGAAATGTTGCTTGAGATCATTGAAGCTGTAAAAAACAAAGCAAAAAAAAAATACATGTGATACATATTTTTATGGGTTTCATGTAAAAAAGACAAAATAACTTCCTTTAAAGAAAAACAAATATATTGGAAAACTTTTTTAAAACTTTTGTTTATACCTCCGGTAGTAATATGTAAAGAGACCATTGCTATATAGCTATTCTCTTTTTTCCTTGTATATAATAAAGACAACTGCAGGAGAAAACTGGAGGAAAGTTGAAGGATACTTGGTGAAATATCAGTGGAGCGGATACTGGGAAGGTAACAACAGGATATCGTTTGTCTTCTCTTAGCGCATCCGAAGTGTGACACGGTTGCAGTATTTAGGAAAAATGCGCCTCCATCTGGTTGTTCTGTGCTATTACGTAAAGTTAATTTATTTCGATATGCCGGGCTGTGATTTCACAGTCGTGAATTACCATTTGAAGGCGCAAACCTCAGATTCAGGACAAGAGGAACTTTTTGGGAAGTGGCCTCACACTCGGTCTGTTTCAATGCACCGACAAAATCGTATATCTTGAAGTAATCACGTATTTGTCGGATTTAATGTGCTTACACGCACCTCAAACATTCAAGAAAGGGAAAAAATGAATCCGGTTTACATGTTTCTAAAACAATATGTGTATTGGCGAGAATTGAAAGTGTCTTCAACTAATTGCTCATAATAGCTTGTTACCTGCAATTATCGAATAAACAAACGGGCCCAATGTTGAGATCTTGCACAACTTAATGAACAAAACTGAGATAAGGGATATGGTAGAAAAATGAGTAGTTTTTTTCATTTTAATTTATTTTTTTAGTACCAAGATAAAAAAAAAATGGTATCTTGGTCAACTTCTCTGACCCCGAGGGGATTTATAGTCAGGCAGTTTGGGGGGAATGCGAAGGGGTCCTTGTAGCCGCTACCGTTAGCTGAGCAGCAGCGAGTCAGCCATTGGCCGGTGGGAGCCTGAGCATCCTTCTAGAAAAACACCACCGAAAGTAACAGACACGGACTGCACTTAGCGCTGCACGGCGAACGTTGAACCTGACGAAGGAAATCTCTTTGAAGACAAAGAGTATAAAGGTACAGGATTCGTCTCGCCACCTTCACCGTTTTCCAATCCCAAATTGTTTTTTTGATTAAGTCGTCTCCTACAGTCGAGGCGATTGTGCGAAACGAGTTGTCGCGGCGTCCGGAGGTGCTCTTTGTTTTCCCAGTTGACGCCAAACGTCGAGGATCGACGACGTTTACTTCAAACCGAGAAGAATTGTGAATATAACCTATTTAACGGCGAGTTTTGATGTGACATCCGGTCAGGTCGGGGCATTAGCCGCACGTCGTTGGCGAACACGCTATCGGCTAACAATGGGACGGAGAGATTAGGACCACCGTACTGCGTGTGTTAACTTGATTTATTACAGCTAGCCGACGATTCCTCTCCGCAATTCTAACAACATATCGGCAGTAGAGTTCGCACTATTACGTGATGTGGACGCACTAATGTGCTGCTGGCGTCCGTCGGCGAGGTTAGCCGGCGTTTCCAAGGCAGCTAACGTTCAGGATTTCAACTTTCAATAGAAGGCCGACATTTTAATTTGTCAACTTCCTCTGATTTTACCAGCGGCTCAAATATCTCGCTTCTGCTCGTTATGCAACATGTTGGTAAGATCACTCTTCTCAAATCGCGGTTTTTCTCTAAATACCCTTCTCGATGTCACTCGTTCCTGATTTGAAGATTAAATCTTAACGGCCACGTCCGTAGCATCACTTTCGTCGGTCCAGGTTTAGTATCCTGCAGTTAAAGTTAGACCTTACGTTCGCTAAGTAATGACATCCCTGCTGGAATCATACCTACCAGCGTTACATAATCGCCACCATCACAGGTGACCTCAGCATCAGGTCCATTTATATGTGCCCTCAGTTTACCGCATGTGTCGGTCAGACGTGACAACTTGTGAGGCCGTGACGTTTTGTCACTCATGTTAAAATGCTCCTCCAACGTTCCCCTCCTCTTTGCAGTGGCCTTGCTTTACTTTTAGGACGCTGCCATCTTTTCATGGTGGTTTTGGGGTCTCGGTCTTGTGGTGCATTGTGTCTCTTTTGGACCTTCTCACCACTGAAGCGCTTGAACTTGGCCCATTCAGCTTTTGTCAGGCATCATTGATAGTACTAGCAATAGTTGATAGTGACACCAAATTGGCTATTCATTCATTTCACATGGACTGACTCTTGTGCCAAGAAAGGCACACATTACCACATTAATGCAGCCTCTTTGCTGGCTTTGCCTATGTTTGTGTCACTGGTGGTTGGAGCTTATCCCAGCTGACATTGGGCAAAGGCCAGGGTACACACCAGGCAGGCTGCCTGGTTATCGCTCTGCTAACCTACACCTCCAGACAAGTTAGTCATCAATTAATCTCACAGGCAGATCTCTGGATTGTGGGAGGAAGCCAACTGAACCTACACACAGGAATAGCTGATTGTCAACTGATGGAAGCAACAAATAGCTTGCAACTACAAAAGATGAATAACCCACTGGAGTCTAGATGTTGGTCACAATGATGATGCATCTAAACACTGCAGTCTAGGTTGTACACATTTTACTGATGG
Source organism: Malacoctenus tetranemus (assembly GCA_032274765.1). NCBI lineage: Eukaryota > Metazoa > Chordata > Actinopteri > Blenniiformes > Labrisomidae > Malacoctenus > Malacoctenus tetranemus. Next base: position 15,504,960 of record JAUESF010000001.1, on the reverse strand, counting down.
TAGAGGACTCTTCTGTCTTTTGCTGTTTTTTGAACGGTGAAACTTCATTTGTTTCTTTGTCTTAGTTACTACAAATGTCAAAAATGTAACTTCTTCTGTGTGCAAACAACTTCTGCTCCACAGATGCCTTCAGCAACAGTTGGAAACAGTGCTGTCCCGTCTGCCATTCCAGACCTGGGAAATGGAAGCCAGTCTGAGGCCATGAAGCAGATTCTCGGTGTGCTCGACAAGAAAACCCGTAATATGGAAAAGAAAAAGGTAGCCGTTTTCTTCTGGAAATGAAATCACATTTTCACATAGCTGGTCAATTTCAATAGATTTATTCTCCAGTCAATGAATTGATGTGCATTTTCATACTGATTTAAACAAAGGACCTCAGTTAGCAGTTGTTGCAGTTAGCAGACTCGTTCAATTTGATCTGGTACCTGGTTGTTTTTAGTGAGTCGAGCGCTTGACTAAAAATCAACTTTGTTTTCACCTGAATATCCCATTTTATGTGTTTTTACACAGTCCAAACTGGATGACTATCAGGCAAAGAAGAATAACGGAGAACGACTGAATCAGGATCAGCTGGTAAGATTAGGACTTTGTTTATTCTGTTCTATGGTGCACTCGTTCAATACAATTATGTTTGGAGAAATGATGCTTTGTATTATATTGCACTGTTTTAATCTAAAAAAAAACAGTCACTTTGTTAAAACAAAACTCTAAATGTTTTGTGCCTAAAGGAGGCTTTAGCGAAGTATCAGGAGATCACCAACAACCTGGAGTTTGCTCGAGAATTGCAGAAGAGCTTCATTGCGTTGGGCCAAGAGGTGAGTCCCCAGTTATGATTGGAACTTTGCTGCTGATACACTTGCCATGAACCCAATTGCTAAAAATGCATTCCTTTTCTGCCCACTCCTGTTTTGAAAAAGAAGAAAAACAGTCTTTTCAGGGTGAAAGACTGATTCAGACCAAATAAACGGACCACAGGTTACCTGAGTTCATCAAAGTGTCTTGTGTGTGTTAAGGTTCAAAAGGTTGTGAAGAAGTCTGCAAGGCGGGAACTGCTGCAGCGAGAAGAGCTGGAACAACGGCGGCTGAAGACGGTTTTAGAGCTTCAGTATTTACTGGACCAGTTGGGAGACGACAGCGTCAGGCAGGACCTCAAACAGCCTGACGCCACTGGTTCCTCATTGCTTACTGATGCTGACTTGGCAGCCCTCGATGAGTTCTACAAATTGGTGGGACCTGACAGGAACTATGAACTGAGGTATGCAAGACCTCTGTGAATCACACCGGCATTAAAAATGTGCTATTTAAAGTGTTTCCTTGCCTCTTCAAAGCCAGACTTTTGCATGACCTGCTGTGTGATTTGCAGATTGACTGACCAATATGAAGAGGCCTCACTACACTTGTGGGACCTGCTTGAAGGGCGAGACAAGGCTGTGGTAGGGACCACATGTAAGTGGCTCTAGGAGGCAGAGTCTTCAAATTTCACTAATTGATTGCCATACTCTGTATGTGTAGTGGGGTGGATGTTAAAAGCACTAGTGAATCACAGACAAGGAAGAAACACTAGATTAGAGTATTTAGTGTGAACAGACTTGGTTTACAATATCGCACCGCCTCTCTTTCACCTTCGTGTATGAGAGCAAAGAACATAGTTCTGTGTTTGGTGGCCTTCTTGCATAAGACTGTACTTTCAGAGGCAATTGGCTTCGTACCTCAGAATGTTTTACAAATAAATTTGGAGCCAATATTTGCTCTCCTCTCCTGACTTTTAGCTCGGTTTCTTTGCAGACAAGTCACTGAAGGACACTTTGGAGAAGGTGCTGATGAGTGGTTACTTTGACCGAGCACAAACTCATCAGAACGGGACGTGCGAGAAGCAGGAGGAGCCGGAGGAGCCGGCTGTGGTGGCCGAGCCTCCGGCTGTGGAGCAGCCACCTGAACCTGGTAGGTGACACCATACATGCAGACAGTGAGTGTGATGAAGAGCAGGGGGGAGAGAAAGAGACCCGTTCAACTGCAAAAACACTATTGTTCCAACATTTCTGTCTTTTGTAGAAGGATTACTGACTGAAAAATACACCGAGCCAATTAAAGTGGAAACTACAGAGGTGAGATTTTTATCTTCCGTCTGCAGCATTGGAACTCAAACAAAGCGGCTGTGTTACAATTTCACTGTGTTGTCTCGTCTTACAGTTTGTGAATAGACAGTTCATTCCAGAAACTACATACAGTAGTCCAGACAAAGACCAAGTGGAGGAGTGGACTGTGGAAGCTCAGGTATGCACCGACGCTCCTTCGCGATAGTCACACATGTCATAAAACATACGCCTCGAATCCCGGCATCATGGTACCAATACGTGTGCACAGATGGTGAATTCCCTCCAGCACCAGCCGCCTGCCCAGCTGGCTCCTGAGCCAACTGTTAGTGTGAACCAAAGGTCTCCCTCTCCTGCCACCGACCCCGTGGTCCGAAAGCAGGCAGTGCAAGACCTCATGGCCCAGATGCAGGGGACGTACAACTTCATGCAGGTGAGGGGAGCCTGATTGCATTCGAGTTTGTTGCTAAATTGTCAGGTCGCCCAGAAATCAATCCTGGTCGGGGAAATTTGCAAAAAAGGGGGCTTATGGTTCGTCGTCCTCTACCCTTACTGTTGGCTTCTCTTTAGGACTCCATGTTGGAGTTTGATGGCCAGGCGCTGGACCCAGCCATTGTGTCCGCCCAGCCAATGAAGCCTGTGCAGTCGGTGGACCTGCAGCAGATGGGTGGCCCTTCGAGTGAGCGACTTGTCTCAACGCATTAAACTGAAACTGGAATGCTGGCAACATAATCAGACGGCATCTGTTTGCTTTCTTCCAAGCAGTCCATCCAGACTCCAGACTTCCACAAGCAACTGCCGTTACTGGACCACAGGAATCCTCACAGGTGAGCAGAGTGGAGGCTGAGCAGATTGTGGTGGCTGATTAATCTCTGTTACAGCCACTGAAGAACAAGCGTATATTACACATCGGTTGTATGAAACACACTGTTATTTTGGCTTTGAACTTGTCAAGAAACATTTTACAACTGCTTTCAAGGTCACAGTGTTGTGAGATCACGTTTGAGTTGGTTCCAGTTTGACATGAGTACTGGTCTTTTCCACTCTGAACACTCAATGTGAACTGAACATTTAAGAAATGCTATTTGTGGAGCTTTCTCAAGTGTGCGCCAACCTTTTTTTCACTTTTTTTTTAAGCTCATTCATTATTGGCTTAATTAGTCTGTGGAGCATTCACCAGAAAATGTCTGTAGACATGCGACAACCACAAATCAGACTGTCCAAGATGCACCAGAGTACTGTTCAGCGTCATAGACTGTTTCTTCTGAGCTTCATGGAAAATTCTTGAATAGATTTTGATTTTATATCAGAAAATGGAAGGGAAGCTGTAGGTGAAAAATCAGGGATCGTCTCTCCTACTGACCTTTCCACACTCCTTGTTTCCTTGCCTTCGAAATTCCCTCTCACCTACTCAGGCCTCAATGTCTCTGTCCTCTGAACAGTCTCCCGCCCCATGTTCCCTGTCCTCTGCCTTCCCACCTGTCTCCAAACCCACCCACACTGGAGGCATCAATGTCAACGCAGCACCTTTCCAGTCCGTGCAAGCGGTACGCTTTCTGTCTGGGTCCCTTTTTCAAACGATTTCTCTTTCAACATGTTTGGACTTCTTACTAACATAATGGACTTCCGGATTCCTTCATGGTACAAGCTAAGGGCTAGCACAAGAGTCACAATAGTTAAGGTTGGTCACAGGATTGAGCGGTAGCAGCAAAACCTTTGGCGCAAAACAGGCAACAATTGAACATTTTCCAAAGTACACTCTGCTGAGCAGACCGACGGAGAACATGAGGATTTTATCCAAACTGATTATTGGAAACTTTTTTCCCCCCTCTTTCCCCCTTCTTCCTCCCCCCAGGTATTTAATATGAATGCACCTGTACCACCAGCTGCCGAAAGCCAGCAAGATCCTCTAAAGCCGCCCAGCCAGTTTCCTGGTGGCTACGGACAGGGCTTCAACAGCCAGTCAGAGAGTACCGTCGAGCAGCCTGAGATCCCTCAGGAAAGATTACAGTCGGGTGAGTGCTGAAGGGTCAACAGTTACAGCCCTCACACATACCAGCACATCACCTAATTCTAATGTTTGCTTTTTCTTTTTTCAACAGTTGTTGGTGGATTCCAGCCTCAAGAGCAGGTCATGCCTTCAGCAGGAAGCCATGAGGATTCGTCCCCAGGTGCTGGGTTCGGCCAGTCTGGCCAGTCCTTTTACAACAGCAGGGCCGTGCCCAGGGGTGGACCCAGGAACGCCCGTGGAATGATCAATGGCTATCGGGGCTCTTCCAATGGTTTCAGAGGTACGAGCTCAAAACTGCTTCATAAGGACACTCGTATGGCTTCAAAATGTGTTCCAGTTCAAAACTAAACCCTAACCTTTTTCTATTGTGACATCAGGAGGATATGAAGGCTATCGCCCTCCTTTCTCAAACGCCCCAAACAGTGGTTATGGTCAAAACCAATTTAATGCATCACGGGACTATTCCAGTAGTACCTACCAGCGGGTAAGTGCCTCAGCGCCAAATGTTGCTAAAAAAAAAAAAAGCTATTTTGTCAGTGCATTGACTCAACCTAGTTGATGGCTGGTTATTGAAAGTATTTTGTCCTTTTTTCAGGAGGGATATCAGCCAGGCTACAAGCGGGGCGCCACCCAGGGACCGCGGGGTTTGTCTCGAGGCAATTCTCAAACGATGCGATCCTAAAAAAAAAAAAAAAAAGATGCCGAGGACCGTCAAGTCGCGCCACGTTGAACATTCAGGATTTTCGAATGTGTTCGCCCCAGCTCACTTTTATAACAATGTTTCGTTTCTCATTGGTAATCTTATTTTTTTAAACTCCTGGCCTACTTATCAGTCAGCCTGCTTCGGTCTGTCAAGATCCTCTTACTGTTTTAACACAAAATGCTGAACTTCACCACATGTAGGATTATCAGCAAGTCTGTGTGATGTAAAACAACAAATAGTTATTCCTGTAAACTTGAAAGATTTCATTAATTTATTTTTTGTACAAAATAAATGCAAAAAATACCCTGCCACTGTCAATCTGACGTCACCAGAACAAAAAATTTTTTTTTTTTTTTTTGCCCTGTGCCGCTCGCCACTTTTCTTTTTGACTTCGAGACATCCACAAAGGCATTTTGTTTATTCCCCCTTCCGTCACTTCTTGCACCATCACCTCTTTGTACACTGTTATTGGTTGAGACTGTTTCAATAAAGTTGTGTCCTATTATCTCCTGGTTATTTTTTTTTTTACTTTGTGCTGTTTGATCCAGTGTGTTTCCGTGGAGAGCGCCTGCAGTCGCCCCCTCAGTCACAGTCTTGCCACAGTCAGCGGGCCATGTCGTCATAAACGCTCAGCTTGTTAATCCAAGTCATTATGTTTTGAAGCTCAAACACTCGAGTTATCAGTCAAATGAGGTTTATCCTGAAATTGCCACACACACAAATTTGAGTTTTTTTCTTGTTTTAGGATCATTACGAGTGTTTCTCTGCTAAACATGTTTGTGTACACAGATCTGTTCTTATTTGTACCACGATGTATTAATCACCCAATCTCTTCAATCAGTAAACCAGTTTATTGAACCGAGGTGTGCAATATTGTCAAATGTATCCAGCAGCAAGCATTTAAACACCACCTGAACACCTTGTGCAAATCATAAATGCAGTGAAGTCTCAAAGAAACACATGGCACACAAAAACAAGTAACGGCAAAACGAGCGTAAATCTTAAGTTATGTATAAAGTAAATCCACAGTAAGGCAGAGATGTTGTCTAACTTGATACGGAGGAGATCTTCAGTAAAAAGTGGTGACAAAAACCTGGAGGCCAGCAAAAACAGAGAACCAACACAGCATGAAAGAGAGCAACCTTGACAGCACAGTATTTAAACACCAGCAGTTTGTTGTGGGAGAAAGGTCGTATCATTGGGACCAAGTCAAGCACATCTGCCAAACACGACAAGAAGTGAAAGTACAGAAACCAAACGGAGAGATTGTTGCATCACAGTCTGACAGATGGTGGTTGGATTCCTGGAGTCACTGGGAACATCTGCTTTGACTCGTGTTTAGCGCTTTACAATCTTTCGATTGTTCAACAAACAAGATGCACACAGCTCTGATAAAGCACTTTTTTTGGGACATTGAAATCTGAAACAAATATCAGCAACTCCTAATTAGTATGGGGGGAAAACACACAAGAGGATCATCTATTCTCATTAAAAAAATCCACTGTGGTGTGGAAACAAATCTTACTTTTGATTTTGTTTGGATTTGTATGGCGAGCAGGTTGTTTACTACAGAGCACAGTAAGGTGGTACGATTCAGGAGGTTTCCATTTTGAGTACCGACAGACTGTGTCCAACATCACATCTGCAGATTCTGCTGAACATGATGAAAGATCAGATGGGCCAAAGAAATCCACATTCTTTGGCTTAAACAAACACAAGCACATTATTTTCGACAGCGAGTTGCTGAGATGAAGAGGATGGTGGTTGTGCCGTGCAAAATGCATTGCAAAACGTCGGACTTTGTTTTATTTCGATTTAAAACAAAACAACAAACAATTTTGTTTGTGGATAAACAGTCTGCAGGTTGTAACGACCACATGTTCAAACAGGAAAGAATTCAAAACTTGTGTGTAAAAGGGATTCTTTACGGAAGCAGCTGAGCGATCCCACTGTTGGTTTCAAAGGTTAAAAGAACTGTTGTGCCTGATCACAGAGCAGCTGGAAACCATCCAAAACTCAGACTTTATAAATATTCAAAGGAAGTTCATGTGTTTTATAACATGCTGACATGACAGCGCTACAGGCTGTACCAAAATATTGTAGCTTATTGAAATCTAAAAATGTCACTGGAACTCAATCTGTGAAATGCGCAAAACCGTCTTTTACCCTTGATATTCATGTCACGTGATTTTTGGTGGGTTCTTGACTTGTAAGAATCGTATTAAAAGACTTTATACACCTGATGTCACAATACAGCTGTTCTTCACTTGTCCAACGAGACCCTTGAATGAAAACGTTGCAGTTTGAGGAGCCAGCAGCAGTTTTTTTTAAGGGGGGGGGGGTGTCTTTGAACAGCACGTTAAAAAGCTCACCATAATCACCACCGAGTAAAATTACACAATAAAACATTTTTATCTCTCTGTATGGAAAGAAACTAATGATTTTTTGGGGGGGAGAAATTTCAATTTGCAGATCTGAGGATGCGCATCCATGATCGGTCCTCTCGCTATTGTAACAGTTTTGTAAAAGACTGACTGACTGACAAACACTGGCTCCAAGGACAGCAGGAGTTTCTTTGTGCTGCTCTCCTTCATCTCAAGTGTAGTCCAATCCTGTCACGCTGGTCCTGCTGGTTCAGACGCCTTACACGCAGGTGGGACTGCCCCCCCCCCCCCTCCTGCAGGAGTGGAGGTGCTGCAACAGTCTGGTTGTGAAGTTCAGACAGCATCTTCAGGGCTGATTATGCAGAGCCTGTGCAGCATCTGTGTGGCCTGGTGGTAGATGCTGTTCTGCCTGGAGGCCTTGTTGGAGCAAGTCTTGGTTTTGTTGTTCATTATGGTCCTGAGGTTTATCTTGAGCAGCTTCATGCCCCTGCTGCTGGGCTGCTTGTTCGAAAAGCAACTGATTGTCAACTTCATGTACGTCTGGGAGAGCATTTCCTTCAACTGTGAACAAAATGAAAACAGTTCAGATTCACTGAAGTCAGGTTTTTCTATTTCAACTGCTGATTGGACACAGACAACGTGAATCACTACTCACCGTGGACTTCTGGAGGGGGTTCGACCTT